>AWOL01S0008388.1:233184-336873 GCA_000715115.1 Nicotiana otophora
AGAGAGAGAGAGAGAGAGAGAGAGAGAGAGAGAGAGAGAGAAAGAGAGAGAGTTAACCTCGGGCCCGCTCGATTGAAGCCCGGGTCCAAGGGTAGATTCTAACTACTCATAACCCCATGAGTCTATATATGTGATTTGTTTCAAAATACAAGTCCAATTCAACTCTCAAATCCCAAATTTTTATTTTTCAAAATATAGATAAAGTTTCCCAAAATTTTACTTTGATTCTCAAAACTTTGACGTTAAATCCCATATAATCATATAATATACTTAGAAACTGATTAAAATTAGTTTCCCAATGATTGTAGATGAAAATTTCCTCCTCAAATCGCTCCTATTGAGTCTAGGTTCAAAGATATGCAAAATGAGATCAAAATCGCATCTTCCAGCCCTTATGTTTAGGCGCAAGTATCGCAAATGCGACCTGGGGTTGGCAAATGCAAACCTCGCAAATGCAAAAAATGATCGCAAAAGCGACATCTATCACAGCCCTGCTAACGTCGCAAATGCAACCATATTGTCGCAAATGCGAATATTGAACATTTCGCAAAAGCGACCTAGTGATCGCAATTGTGATCCTGCCTAGCCTATACCCCCATTGCTAAAGCGAACAAAATGTCCGCAAATGAGAACCTAACAGACTCTAGTAAAATTCGCAAATGCGACTCTCACCTCGCAAATGTAGAGGTCGTAAATGCGAACACAATTTCGCATTTGCGAGACCTACTGCGCCTGTTAAAAAACTAGCAAAACTGAAACTCTTCCAAACACTCTAAAACTCGTCCAAAACTCACCCTAGCCCTCGGGGCTCCAAACCGAATATCCACACATGTCTAAAATCATCATACAAATTTCTCTCAAGATCAAAATACCAAAATAACATCTAAAACTGCGAATTGGATATCAAAATGCATGAAAATTTACTTTGCAACTCAAGAACTTCTAAAAACACAACCATGCGTGCGATTCCTATCAATCATCTTGGAATGATGCCAAAATTTGCAAACAAGTTTCAAATAACAAAACAGATCTATTTCAAGTCCCAAAACAAAAATCTGAACCCGATAGTTATAAAGTCAAATCATAGCCAAACCTAAGGAATTTTCTAAACCTTTCATTGCTATTTTTCGGCAAAACATGCCAAATCAACCTCGAATTCAATTCTGGGCATATGCCTTAGTCCAAAATCACAACACGAACCTATCGGAGCTATCAAAATACTGTTTCGGGGTTTTGTTTTTTTACAAAAGTCAAACCTCAGTCAATATTTCCAACTTAAGCTTCTAAAATGAGAATCACCCATCCAAATCATTTCTGAAACACCCGAAAATCGAGTCTGAACATACATGCAAGTCATAATACATACTATGAAGCCACTCAAGACCTCAAACTGCTGAACGGAATGCTAATGCTCAAAACCACCAGTTGGGTTGTCACATTCTCCCCCTCTTAAACAAACGTTCATCCTGAACGTGCCAAGAGTCTTTTTAAAACCATCAAATCATTGTATATACTCACCATATACATACACACGGTTGTTCCCACGTCACCCAACCCACATAAGCTAGACAACATCATCTCAATCGAAGATCATTCCTCCAACTCATGCCGATAAACCTTAGAATCAAATTTCCACATCTACCAAGGGTCTTATTCTCACTCAAACACATTATACAATCCTCAACTAGGTGCAACAACTCATGAATACATCCACAAGGTTGTCACGACCACCCCAAATTACCCATCTTAGGATGTCGTGATGGAACCTAGACTAAGTAAGCCTAACAAATAAGAGAATATGACATAAATAAAGACTGAAAAAATATGATGTAAACTAATAAGCCTCATAATAATTTCAATACTGAGTAACTATAACAAAACTATCAATCCCCGATGGAATTGAGTCATAATGACGCCTAACATCCACTTGCTAGGCAAGCCGATGTTAGCGAATTAATTATCCTTTTTCGAATTTAAAACAACACAACAATAATAATTAACGATTAGCAAAATTGAATTACATAAGATAAATCTATATTAGACTACGGTCTATACTAATCCCAGATATCCGACGTCACCAGTACATGAGCAACAAGAGTTCTACAAATAAAGTCTGAACAAAATTGTCACGTCCCGAAATTCGCATCTTCGAGTCGTGATGGTGCCTACCATTTTACTTGCTAGGTAAGCCAACGTTAGAATAATATTATCTATTTTAAAAATAATTTTTAAATTTATTAATAACAGAGAACAATTGTGGAAATAATGTCTGAAATATAATGAATAATCCATAAAAATAATGGTGTCTAAATACCATCCCAGAATTGGTGTCACAAGTGCACGAGCTTCTAGAATAAATACAAATAAAGGTCTGAATAAAATAAAGTTGTCTGGAAATAAACACACGGCTAAAGTAAAATAGACGGGGACTTCAGAACTGCGGATGCCATGTAGTTATACCTCAAGTCTCCTCTGGTAGCTGAAATCCGAGCAAGTATATAGTACGCCGCTGGGACCAACTCCGAAATCTCCACAAGAAGTGCAGAGTGTAGTATCAGTACAACTAACCCCATGTACTGGTAATTGCTGAGCCTAACCTCGACGAAGTAGCGACGAGGCTAAGGTGGGTCACTTACATTAACCTGTATGCAATATTAGTAACAACAACAATAATAGAAATAATTCAGGTAACTCATTTATAATAATTGAAGCCAACTCAGCAGTCATAATCAATTATCATTTCCATCAATTCTGTTCCCGCTCTCACAATATATTCACATTCAGTTCTGTTGCGGCGTGCAACCCGCTCCTCTAATATATTCATTTTATTCAAGTCTGACATATATTTATTTCAATCAAGTATATATAGACTTTTTAATAAGTCTGTTGCGGCGTGCAATCCGATCCCCCAATATTGACTTTTAATAAGTTTGTTGCAGCGTGCAACCCGATTCTCCAATATTGACTTTTAATAAGTCTGTCATATATTTATTTCAATCAAGTTTATATAGACTTTTTAATAAGTCTGTTGCGGCATGCAATCCGATCCCCCAATATTTACTTTTAATAAGTCTGTTGTGGCGTGCAACCCGATCCTCCAATATGGACTTTTAATAAGTCTGTTGTGGCGTGCAACCCGATCCTCCAATATGGACTTTTAATAAGTCTATTACGGCGTGCAACCCGATCCTCCAATATATCTATTTACCAATTCTTATAGGAGAAATTTCTCCAATAAATACAACAATTGATATAAAATTATAAGACAACAAGCATACAATAATTATGATTTAATCATGAAACAAACAATGACAAATAGCAAATTATTATGGAAATCAGGGAGAAAATAGGCAGTTTAATATTTAATATGCTAAATGTCAAATAAAAATTAAAACACATAATTTAAATAGCATGTAACAATTAATGTAGGAATTAAAGAATTAATATTTGACAAAGAATATGAGAGAAACAATTATTATAATAATTAATTTACGATTTATTTCAAGTAAGCAGGCAAACAATTAATTTGACAACGTATAGACACTCGTCACCTCGCCTATACGTCGTTCACATGCATTTCACATAACAAGTAATTTAAGGGTTCTATTCCCTCAAGTCAAGGTTAACCACGACACTTACCTCGCTTTGCAAATTCCAATCAATTACTCGACCACAACCTTTCCTTTTAAATTTGTCTCCAAAGGTTTCAAATCTATTCACAAACAATTCGATAAACTCAATACGAATCATAGGAATTAATTCCATATAAATTTACAAATTTCCCGGATAAAAATCCGAAATTCATTAAAATATTCAGCGGTGGGACCCACATCTTAAATCCCGAAAACAATTACGAAATCCGAATACCCATTCTGAGACGAGTGCAACCATACTAAAATTATCAAATTCCGATATCAAATGGACCTTCAAATCTTAAATTTTCGTTTTTGGAAAATTTTATAAAAATCTGATTTTTCTTCCAAAATTTCACGGATTCATGATATAAATGAGTATGGAATCATGAAATATAATAAATATAGGATAAGAAACACAGACCCCAATGTTTTCCCGTAAATATCGCCCAAAAATCGCCTTACCCGAGCTCAAAAATGGAAAAGAGTTGAAAATGGGTCGAAACCCCATTTTCAGAACTTAAGTTCTGTTTCCTGGATTTTTACCCTTCGCGAACGCAGTCAATGCCATGCGTTCGCGAAGCACAAATTTGTGCTGTCCAATTTTAATCTTCGCGAATGCGAGGGCTACTTCGCGAACACGAAGCTCGCCTAGCTTGGCCTTCGCAAATGCGAGATGCCATTCGCGAACGCAAAGACAATTATCCTGGCCAGCCTCTTTCCCTTCGCGAACGCGAGGCTTCGATCGCGAACGCGAAGCTTTGAACCTCAAGCCTTCGCGAACGCGGTCACTCTGCCGCGAACGCGAAGCACAAAATGTGCCAGCCCCAATTTTCTCTTCGCGTTCGCGAGAGTACCTTCGCGAACACGAAGAAGAACACACCAGAAGGCTGAAGTCTGCAGAAAACCTGATTTCCTAAGTCCGAAATCATCCCGTAGCCCATCCAAAACTCACCCGAGCCCTCTAGGCTCCAAACCAAACTTGCACACAAGTCTTAAAGTATCATACGAACTTGCTCGCACGATCAAATTGCCAAACTAACACCTAGAACTACGAATCAGACACCAAATCAAAGGAAATTTTCAAGAAAACTTTAAAACCTTTATTATTACAACCGGACGTCCGAATCACGTCAAATCAACTCCGATTCTCACCAAATTTGGCAGAAACGTCATAAATAAAATAGTGGACCTACACCGGTCTCTGGAATCAAAATACGGACCCGAAGTCAATAAATCCAACATCAGTAATTTCTTAAAAATCATTAAGCTTTCAAGCTTTTAATATTTCATCAAAATTCCATATCTCGAGCTATGGACCTCGGAATTCAATTCCGGGCATACGCCCAAGTCCCAAATCACGATACGGACCTACAAAAATTTTCAAAACACTTAGCTGAGTCCGTTTGCTCAAAATGTTGACTAAAGTCAACTCAGTTGAGTTTTTAAAGCTCTATTTCATATTTTAATCCATTTTTCATATAAAAACTTTTCGGAAAATTGTACGGACTGCACATTCAAGTCAAGGAATGATAAATGGTGCTTTTCGAGGTCTTTGAACACAGAATTACTTATTAAATTTAAACATGACATTTTGGGTCATCACATTCTCCACCTCTAAAACAAACGTTCGTCCTCGAACGGAGTTAGAGAAAACAAAAGTACCTGAGCTAGTGAATAAGTGTGGATATTTACTCCGCATGTCCGACTCGGACTCCCAGGTAGATGCCTCTACCGACTGACCTCTCCATTCCACTCGAACTGAAGGATAACTCTTAGACCTCAACTGCCGCAACTGCCGGGCTAGAATAGCCACCGGCTCCTCTTCGTAAGTCAAATCTCTGTCCAATTGGACTGAGCTGAAATCTAACACATGGGACAGATCACCATGATACTTCTGGAGCATAAACACATGGAACACCATATGAACTGCTGATAAACTAGGTAGTAATGCAAGCCTGCAGGCTACTTCACCAACCCTTTCAAGAATTTCAAAGGGTCCGATATACCTAGGGCTCAACTTGCCCTTCTTTCCGAACCTCATTACACCTTTCATAGATGAAACTCAGAGCAATATTCTTTCTCCAGCCATGAATGCAATATCACAAACTTTACGGTCAGCATAACTCTTTTGTCTAGACTAAGCTGTGCGAAGTTAATCCTGAATAATCTTGACCTTATCCAAGACATCCTCTACCAAATCGGTACCCAACAACTGAGCCTCTCCCGGTTCAAACCAGCCAACTAGCGAACGACATCTCCTTCAGTATAATGCCTCATATGGAGCCATCTGAATGCTCGACTGGTAGCTATTATTATAAGCAAACTCCGCAAGTGGCAAAAACTGATCCCAAGAACCTCCAAAGTCTATAACACAAAGCATATCTTCCAATATCTGAATGGTGCTCTCTGACTGTCCGTCTGTCTGTGGATGGAATGTTATACTCAACTCAACCCGCGTGCCTAACTCACGTTGTACAGTCCTCCAGAAGTGTTAGGTAAATTGCGTACCTCGATCTGAAATAATAGACATGGGCATACCGTGTAGGAGGACAATCTCACGAATGTAAATTTTAGCTAACCTCTCTGAAGAATAGGTAACTGCCACTGGACTGAAATGTGCTGACTTGGTCAACCTGTCCACAATGACCCAAACTACGTCAAATGTTCTCTGAGTCCGTGGGAGCCCAACAACAAATCCATAGTGATACGCTCCCACTTCCACTCAGGAATTTCTAACTTCTGAAGCAAACCACCAAGTCTCTGATACTTGTACTTAACTTGCTGACAATTCAGACACCGAGCTACGTAAGCAACTATATCCTTCTTCATTCTCCTCCACCAATAATGTTGCCATAAATCTTGATACATTTTAGCGGCAAATGGATGAATAGAATACCTGAAACTGTATGCCTCTTCACGAATTAATTCACGAAGCCCATCCACATTAGGCACACAAATACGACCCTGCATTCGCAGAACTCCATATTCCCCCACAGCAACCCGTTTGGCATCACCGTGCCGCACCGTGTCCTTAAGGACAAGTAAATAAGGATCATCATACTTCCTCTCTCTGATGCGCTCATATAAAGAAGACCGAGCGACTGTGCAAGCTAGAGCCTGACTGGGTTCTGAAAAATCTAACCTCACGAACTGATTAGCCAAAGTCTGAACATCTGCAGCTAATGGCCTCTCACCAACCGGAATATACGCAAGACTGCCCATACTAACAGCCTTTTTGCTCAAAGCATCGGCCACCACATTGGCCTTTCCGGGGTGATACAAAATGGTGATATCATAGTCTTTCAACAACTCCAACCATCTTCTCTGCCTCAAATTAAGATCTTTTTGTTTGAACAGATACTAAAGGCTATGATGATCAATAAATACCTCACACGAGACACCGTAGAGGTAATTCCTCCAAATCTTCAGCGCATGAACAATGGCTGCCAATTCTAAGTCATGAATAAGATAATTCTTCTCGTTAACTTTCAACTACCGCGACGCATATGCAATTACCTTGCCATCTTGCATTAATACTGCACCAAGCCCAATGTGAGATGCGTCACAATATACCGTATACGATCCTGAACCTGTGGGTAATGCCAACACTGGCGCCGTAGTCAAAGAGGTCTTGAGCTTCTGAAAGCTCATCTCACACTCGTCTGACCATCTGAATGGAACACCTTTCTAGGTCAATCTGGTCAATGGGCTTGCTATAGATAAAAACCCTTCCACGAACCGACGATAATAACCTGCCAAACCTAGGAAACTCCGAATCTCTGTAACTGAAGTAGGTCTAGGCCAATTCTGAACAGCCTCAATCTTCTTAGGATCCACCTTTATGCCTTCTGCCGATACAACATGCCCCAAAAAGGCAACTAAGTCTAACCAAAACTCACATTTTGAAAATTTGGCGTATAACTGATTATTCTTCAAGGTGTGAAGCACACTTCGAAGATGTTGCTCATGTTCCTCTCGATTGCTGGAGTAAATCAAAATATCATCAATGAATACAACCACAAAAGAATCCAAATAAGGCTTGAACACCCGATTCATCAAATCCATAAATAATGCTGGGGCATTTGTCAACCCAAATGACATCACTAGAAATTCGTAATGCCCATACCGAGTTCGAAAAGCTATTTTAGGCATATCAGATGCCCTAATCTTCAACTGATGGTAACCAGACCTCAAATCGATCTTCGAAAATACCTTGTCACCCTGTAGCTGATCCAATAAATCATTAATTCTTGGCAGCGGATATTTGTTTCTAATAGTGGCCTTATTCAATTGTCGATAGTCTATACACATCCGCATATAGCCATCTTTCTTGCTTACAAGTAATACTGGTGCACCTCAGGGCGAGACATTAGGTCTAATGAATCCCTGATCAAGCAAGTCTTGTAACTACTCTTTCAATTCTTTCAACTCTAGCGGGGCCATACGGCATGGTGGAATAGAAATGGGCTGAGTGCCCGGAGCCAAATCAATACAAAAGTCAATATCTCTGTCAGGTGGCATCCCCGGCAAATCTGCAGGAAATACTTCTGAAAATTCAAGAAAAACTGGTACTGAGTCCATAGATGGGACATCCGCACTGGGATTGCGAATATAAGCCAAATAGGCTAGACACCCTTTCTCTACCATACGCCGAGCTTTCATATACGAAATAATCCTGCTAGCAGAATGAACATGAATTCCTTTCTACTCTAACCGAGGTAACCCCGGCATAGATAGGGTCACTATCTTGACATAACAATCCAATATAGCATGATAAGGAGACAGCCAATCCATACCCAAGATGACATCAAAATCTACCATATCAAGAAGTAGAAGATCCCCACTAGTCTCAATATTACCAATAGTAACCACACACGAATGATAGGCATGATCTACTACAACAGAGTCTCCCACCGGTGTAGATACACACACAGAAGCACTTAGAGAATCACAAGGCACAAGCAAATATGAAGCAAAATAGGAGGACACATAGGAATAAGTAGATACTAGATCAAATAGAACTGAAGCATCTCTATGGCAAACTGGAATAATACCTGTGATCACAGCATCAGATGACTCGGCCTTAGGCCTAGCTGGAAAAGCATAAAATCGGGGCTAGGCCCCACCACTTTGAACTACGTCACTGGGACGGCCTCTGACTGGCTGGCCTCCACCTCTAACAGTCTGACCTCTACCTCTAATGGCCTGACCTCCACCTCTAATAGCATGAACTCTACCTCTAGCTGCCTGACCCCTATCTCTAACTGGTTGAGCAGGCGGTGAAGTAACCGGTGCTGGTATAATGGCACGAGAATCTTGCCGAGATTTATTACTCACCAATGTAGGGCAGTACCTCCTGATGTGACCAATGTTCCCACACTCATAACACCCATCCTGATGTCATGGCTGCTGAAGCTGAAGTTGACCCAAATGGGTCAGATAACCGCTGTAGTAACTCTAGAGTGGTGATGCACTGATAGGAGCTGAATGTGCACTGAATGCTGGCTGCCCAGAGTAAGGCATAATAGGACCGTGACTCCCTGAAGCACCGGGAGATACATGTAGTGCTGAATGAAACGGTCTGGGAGGATGACCCCTACGAAAATTACCTCTGCCTCTAGACGAGGCACCACTGAAACCACCGAACTGACGAGGCCTCTTATCCGACCTATGTCATATCTCCTGTGCAAGAACCATCTCAATCCTCCTTGCGACATTAGCAACCGCCTGAAAATAAATCTCATTTCCCATCTCCTTGTCCATATGAAGTCTGATAGGGTGAGTGAGTCCCTCAATAAACCTCCTCACTCTCTCTCCCTCCGTAGGTAGTAAAAGGAGAGCATAACGGGCCAAATCCACAAAATGGGACTCATACTGAGTAACAGTCATACTGCTCTACTATAGATGCTCAAATTACTTGCGGAATTCCTCTCTCAGTGTGATAGGGAGGAACTTTTCCAGAAATAGCTGAGAGAACTGCTCCCATGTAAGTGCAGGCGATCCGACTGGTCGGGTCAATGTATAATCTTTCCACCACCTCTTGGCGGAACCCGTCATCTGAAATACAGCAAAATCAACCCCATTGGTCTCAACTATACCCATGTTCCACAGCACCTCATGGCAACATTCAAGATAATCATGCGGATCCTCAGTATGAGTCCCGTTTTGTGGATTTAGCCCGTCATGCTCTCCTTTTATTACCTACTGAGGGAGAGAGAATGAGGAGGTTTATTGAGGGACTCACTCACCCTATAAGGTTTCAAATGGCCAAGGAGACCGGAGGTGATATTTCTTTTCAGGCAGTTGCTAATGTCGCGAGGAGGATCGAGATGGTTCTTACACAGGAGAAAGGGCAGAGGTCTGATAAGAGGCCTCATCAGTTTGGTGGTTTCAGTGGTGCCTCGTCTGGAGGTAGGGGTAATTTTGGTAGGGGTCATCCTCCCAGACCGTTTCATTCAGCACTTCAGGAATCTCATGGTGATTCACGGAGTCACGGTTCTATTATGCCTTACTCTAGGCAGCTAGCATTTAGTGCACATTTAGCTCCTATAAGTGCACCACCACTCCAGAGTTACTACATCAGTTATCTGGCCCATTCGAGTCAGCTTCAGCTTCAGCAGCCACAGCATCAGGAGGTATTGCCCTAGGTTGGCGAGTAACAGATCTCGGCAGGATTCTCGTGCCATCATACCGGCACCGGTTTCTTCACCGCCTGCTGAGCTAGCTAGAGGTAGGGGTCAGCCAGCTAGAGGTGGAGGTCAGGCCATTAGAGGTGGATGTCAGGCCATTAGAGTTAGAGGTCAGACCGTTAGAGGTGGAGGCCAGCCAGTTAGAGGCCGTCCCAGGGACGCAGTTCAGACTGGTGGGCCTCAGCCCCGATTTTATGCTTTTCTAGCTAGGCCTGAGGCCGAGTCATCTGATACTGTGATCACAGGTATTATTCCAGTTTGCCATAGAGATGCTTCAGTTCTATTTGATCCAGGATCTACTTATTCCTATGTGTCCTCCTATTTTGCTTCATATTTGGTTGTGCCTTGTGATTCTCTGAGTGCTTCTGTGTATGTATTTACACCGGTGGGAGACTCTGTTGTACTAGATCAAGTCTATCATTCGTGTGTGTTTACTATTGGTAGTCTTGAGACTAGTGTAGATCTTCTACTTCTTGAAATGGTAGATTTTGATGTCATCTTGGGTATGGATTGGTTGTCACCTTATCATGCTATATTGGATTGTCATGCCAAGACAGTGACCCTAGCCATTTCGGGGTTACCTCGGTTAGAGTGGAAAGGAACTTCTAGTCATTCTATCAGCATGGTTATTTCTTATATGAAAGCTCGGTGTATGGTAGAGAAAAGGGTGTCTAGCCTATTTGGCTTATATTTGCGATCCCAGTACGGATGTTCCTTCTATGGACTCAGTACCAGTTGTTCGTGAATTTCCAGAAGTATTTCCTGCAGATTTGTCGGAGATGCCACCCCATAGAGATATTGACTTCTGTATTCATTTAGCTCAGGGCACGCAGCCCATTTCTATCCCACCATACTGTATGGACCTACCGGAATTGAAAGAATTGAAGGAGCAGTTACAAGACTTGATTGATCAGGGATTCATTAGACCCAGTATCTCACCCTGGGGTGCACCAGTATTATTTGTAAAGAATAAAGATAGTTCAATGCGAATGTGTATAGATTATCGTCAGTTGAATAAGGCCACTATCAAAAACAAATATCCGTTGCCAAGAACTGATGACTTATTTGATCAGTTTCAGGATGCCAAGGTATTTTTGAAGATCGATTTGAGGTCTGGTTACCATCACTTGAAGATTAGGACATTTGATGTCCCTAAAACAGCTTTTTGGACTCGGTATGGGCATTACGAATTCCTAGTGATGTCATTTAGGTTGACAAATGCCCCAGCAACATTTATGGATTTGATGGATCCGTTGTTCAAGCCCTATTTGGATTCTTTGTGGCTGTATTCATTGATGATATCTTGATTTACTCCTGTAGCCGAGAAGAGCATGAGCAGCATCTTCGGAGTGTGCTTCATACTTTGAAGAATAATCAATTATATGCCAAATTTTCAAAATGTGAGTTTTGGTTAGACTCATTTGCCTTTTTGGGGGCATGTGGTATCGGCAGAAGGCATATAGGTGGATCCTAATAAGATAGAGGTTGTTCAGAATTGGCCAAAACATACTTCAGTTACAGAGATCCGGAGTTTCCTAGGTTTAGTAGGTTATTATCATCGGTTCGTGGAAGAGTGTTCATCTATAGAAACCCCATTGACCAGACTAACCCAGAAAGGTATCCCATTCATATGGTCAGACGAGTGTGCGTTGAGCTCTCAGAAGTTCAAGACTACTTTGACTACGACGCTAATATTGGTATTACCCACAGGTTCAGTATTGCATACGGTATATTATGACGCATCGCACATTAGGCTTGGTACAATATTAATGCAAGATGGCAGGGTGATTGCATATGCGTCGCGGCAGTTGAAAGTTAACGATAAGAATTATCCTGTTCATGACTTAGAATTGGCAGCCATTGTTCACGCGCTGAAGATTTGGAGGCATTACCTCTACGGTGTCTCGTGTGAGGTATTTACTGCTCATCGTAGCATTCAGTATCTGTTCAAATAAAAAGATCTTAATTTGAGGCAAAGAAGATAGTTGTAGTTTTTGAAAGACTATGATATCACCATTTTGTATCACCCCTTAAAGGATAATGTGGTAGCCGATGCTTTAAGTAGAAAGGTTGTGAGTATGGGTAGTGTTGTCTATATTCCGGTTCGTGAGAGGCCATTAGCTGCAGATGTTCAGACTTTGGCTAATCAGTTCGTGAGGTTAGATGTTTCAGAACCCAGTCGGGTTCTAGATTGCACAGTCGCTCGGTCTTCTTTATATGAGCGCATCAGGGAGAGGCAGTATGATGATCCTCATTTACATGTCCTTAAGGACACGGTGCGGCATGGTGATGCCAAACAGGTTGTTGTCGGGGATGATGGAGTTCTGCGAATGCAGGGTTGTATTTGTGTGCCTAATGTTGACGGGCTTCATGAATTAATTCTTGAAGAGGCACACAATTCCAGGTATTCTATACATCCAGGTACCGCCAAAATGTATAAAGTTTTGCGGCAACATTATTGGTGGAGGAGAATGAAAAAGGATATAGTTGCATATGTAGCTCAGTGTCTGAATTTTCAGCAAGTCAAGTACGAGCATCAGAGACCCGGTGGTTTGTTTCAGAAGTTTGAAATTTTCGAGTTGAAATGGGAGCGCATCACTGTGGATTTTGTTGTTGGACTTTCACGGACTCAGAGAAAATTTGACGAAGTTTAGGTCATTGTGGACAGGTTGACCAAGTCAGCACATTTCATTCCAGTGGCAGTTACCTATTCTTCAGAGAGGTTAGCTGAAATTTACATTCGTGAGATTGTCCGCCTTCACGGTGTGCCTGTGCCTATTATTTCAGATCGAGGTACTCAGTTTACCTCATACGTCTGGAGGGCTGTAGAACATGAGTTAGGCACCGGGTTGAGTTGAGAATAGCATTTCATCCACAGACAGACGAACGGTCAGAGCGCACCATTCAGATATTGGAAGATATGCTTCGCGCTTGTATTATAGACTTTGGAGGTTCTTGGGATCAATTCCCGCCACTTGCGGAGTTTACTTATAATAATAGCTACAAGTCGAGTATTCAGATGGATCCATATGAGGCATTATACGGAAGGTGACGTCGATCGCCAGTTGGTTGGTTTGAACCGGGAGAGGCTCGGTTGTTAGGTACCGATTTGGTACAGGATGCTTTGGATAAAGTCAAAGTTATTCAGGATCTACTTCGTACAGCTCAGTCTAGGCAAAAAAGTTATGCCGACCATAAAGTTCGTGATATTGCATTCATGGTTGGAGAAAGAATATTACTCCAGGTATCACCTATGAAAGGTGTAATGAGGTTCGGAAAGAAGGGCAAGTTGAGCCCTAGGTATATTGGACCCTTTGAAATTCTTAAAAGGGTGGGTGAAGTAGCCTACACACTTTCATTACCACCTAGTTTATCAGCGGTTCATCTGGTGTTCCATGTGTCTATGCTTCGAAAATATCATGGTGATCCGTCCCATGTGTTAGATTTCAGCTCAGTCCAATTGGACAAAGATTTGACTTATAAGGAGGAGTCGGTGGCTATTCTAGCCCGTCAAGTCCGACAGTTGAGTTCTAAGAGTTATCCTTCAGTTTGGGTGCAATGGAGAGGTCAATCAATTGAGACAGCTACCTGGGAGTCCGAGTCGGACATGCGGAGTAAATATCCACACTTGTTCACCAGCTCAGGTACTTTTTATAACTTCGTTCGAGGACGAACGTTTGTTTTAGAGGTAGAGAATGTGATGACCCAAAATGTTATCTTTAACTTTAATAGTTAATTCTGTGTTCTAAGACATCGAAAAGCACTATTTATCACTCCTCGACTTGTGTGCGCAGTCCGTAAAATTTTCAGGAAAGCTTTTATGTGAAAAATGGATTAAAATGTGAAATAAAGCCTTAAAACTCAATTGAGTTGACTTTGGTCAACATTTTGAGCAAACGGACCCGGATCAGTGTTTTCACAGTTCCGGTAGGTCTGTATCATGATTTAGGACTTGAGCATATGCCCTGAATTTCATTTGGACGTCCCTAGCTCAAGTTATGACCATTTAACGGAAACTAGTAATTTAAAGGCTAAAGATTTCCAAGTTTGACCACGGAATTGACTTTTTGATATCGGAGCCGGAATTCGATTATGGAAATTGGAATAGCTCTGTTATGTCATTTAAAACTTGTGTGACAAATTTGAAGTCATTCCGGATTCATTTAATATGTTTTGGCACGAGATTTGCAAATTGAAAAGTTTAAAACTCAAAATTCCGAATCGGAGTGTGAATTGTAATTTCAACATTGTTTGACATTATATGAGACCCCGAGTAAGTCCGTATTATGTTACGGGACTTGTTGGTATATTCGGACGGGGTCCCGAGTATCCCGAGTATGATTCAGATCGAAATCAGATCAAATTGTGAACTTAAGAAAATTCTGGAAAAAATTCTACCTCTGATGTAATCGCACATGCGAGGGTCTTGGCCGCAGGTGCGGCGGAATTGCGCAGATGCGGGACTGGGCTGGCCTAGGGTCTTTGCATGTGCAGCTATTTTGCGCAGAAGCTGATGTCGCATGTGCGACAGGAATGTCCGCAGATGCAAAACTTCACCTGGCAGCCTGGTATCGCAAATGCGAGTCCGCAAATGCGGAACTTTTATCCGCAGATGCAAAAATGACTGGGCAAAGCCCATAAATTCGGAAGTCGCCATTTTTACTTATTTTGAGTTTTAAGTCTCGGATTTGGGCGATTTCAAAGGGGATTTTCATGACTTTGAAGTGTGTAAGTGTTCTACGACCAAAATTGATTATATTTCATAAATCCATGTCTGTATTCATCACTTATTTCGGATTTGGATGCAAGAAATTGGAATTTTTGTAAAACATTCCAAAAACGAAAAATTAAGATTTGAAGGTCCATTTGACATCGGAATTTGATAATTTTTATATGCTTGGACTCGTCTCGGAATGGGTTTTCGGATTTCGTAAGTTTTTTCTATATTTGAGCCATGGGCCCTACTGTCAATTTTTAAAGTGAATTTCATATTGTTATCCGAATAATTAGTAAATTCATATGCAATTAATTCCTATGATTCGTATTGGGTATATGGAATTACTTGTGAATAGATTTGACGCATTTGGAGACAAATTCAAAAGGAAAAGTTATGGTCGAGTAATTTATTGATATTTGCAAAATGAGGTAAGTGTTGTGGTTAACCTTGACTTGAGGGAACAGAACCCTTAAATTATTTGTTATGTGAAATGCATGTGAACGACGTATAGGAGAGGTGACGAGTGTCTATACGTCGTCAAATTAATTATTTGCATAATTACTTGAAAAATCATAAATCGTTTTAAATCATGAATTAATTGTTATAAAAATTATTTCTCTCTTATTCTTTGTCAAATATTAATTCTTGAATTCTTGCAATAATTGTTACATGCTATTTGATTTATGTGTCTTAATTGTTATTTGACATTTTGCATACTATATATTAAGCTGCCTATTTTCTCCCCGATTTTCACAATTAATTGCTAATTGCCATTGTTTGTTCATAAATAAATTATAATTATTGTGTGTCTTGATGATTAATAGTATCTCATCGGACGTGGTATTTTATTGGAGTAATGTTTATTACATTTATGAGTTGTTTAAAGATATATTGGGGGAACGGGTTGCACGCCGCAACGGAAATGAAAGTAAATATATATATATTGGGAGATCGTATTGCACGCCGCAACAGACTTATTTAAAAGTCTATATATATACTTGATTAAAATAAATATATTGGAGGATTGAAAATGAATATATTGTAGGAGCGGTTTGCACGCTGCAACGGAAATTGGTTGAAATAATAATTGGTTATGACTACTTAGTTGGCTTCAACTATTATAAATGAGTTGCCTGATTTATTTCTATTGTTTGTTGTTGTGACTATTATTGCGTACATATTAATGTAAGTGACCTGCCTTAGCCTCATCACTACTTCGTCGAGGTTAGGCTCAGCACTTACCAGTACATGAGGTCGGTTGTACTGATACTACACTCTGCACTTTTTGTGCAGATTTCGGAGTTGGTCCCAGCGGTGTACCATAGAATTGCTCAAATTTCAGCTACCAGAGGAGACTTGAGGTATAACTGCACGACGTCCGTAGTTCTGAAGTTCCCGTCTACTTTACTTTAGCTGTGTGTGTTTGTTTTTAGACAACTTTATTTTATTCACACCTTTATTTGTTTTATTCTAGAAGCTCGTGCACTTGTGATACCAGTTATGGGATGGTATTTAGACTTCGTTACTTTTATGGATTATTCACTACATTTCAGACTTTACTTCCGCATTTGTTTCTTTGTTATTAATAAATTTAAAAATTGTTTTAAAATGGATTATATTATTCTAACGTTGGCTTGCCTAGCAAGTGAAATGTTAGGCGCCATCACGGCCCCGATGGTGGGAATTTCGGGTCGTGACAATAAGCAAGTGAAGATAGTCGATAAATAAAGACATAGATACACAGAAATAATTAGCAGTTAAGGCATGTAACGAATAGAGGCAAGATTTAACTAGTAAGGGAAAGTAGTAATTAAAGCATTTAACAAATAATAACATGGAATAAATGAAGGCATAAAATAATTGAAAATATTAAATAAATAATCGAGCCCGCATGCATTAACCCATGACGGCGTATAGACACTCGTCACCTTGCATATATGCCATTTACCCACATAAATTCACATAACAAATAAACCAACGAGTCCTAATTTCCTCAAATTAATGTTAGACACGACATTTACCTCACTCTGCAACTAAATCAATCAACCAACTACGGCATTGCCTTTTGAACAAGCCTCCAAACCAGCCGAATCTAGCCAATTATCATTCAAAAAGTTCAAAATAAACTTTAGAAACTACCCAATGATGAAATTGAAAAGCTCAACAAAAGTCAACCCCAAGCTTGCTTGGTCAAAAATCAGAGATCCAGACCAAAATTCGATTATCCATTCACCCCGAGCCGGTTATGTTTGTTTTGAAATTCGACCTCAATTTGAGATATATATATATCAATTTTGCAAAATCCCTAAATTCTATCCAAGTCTCTAATTTCTACCATGAAAATCCTCGATTTGATGTTAGAAACTCATGAAAAGTAATGGGAAATTGAAAGAAAGTGGATTAGAGTTGCTTACCAATAAATTTGGGAAGAAATTGTTCTTCAAAAATCGTCTCTAGAGTATTTAGGGTTGGAAAATGGTATAAATGAGTTAAGTCCCATTTTTTTTCCTCTTTTACCCAGCTACAGGTGTCGCATTTGCTAACTCTTGCTCGCAAATATGATGCCTACAAATGCATCACACGGATTGAAAATGCAATCAGTGTATCAGATGCCCAGAAGTCGTAAATGCAGCAATTGGATTGCAAATGCAAAGGTTCCCCCATTGTAATTGCAACCAAAATCTTCTCAAATGCAAGGCTAACCTTTGTTGCCAGTGGTCGCAAATGCGACCAAAATGTTTGCATAAGCGGCCTCAGACAGTTCGCAAAAGCGAACCTTTTCCTTGCAAATGCGAGGTCACCCAACCCAGGCCCCTGCTTGCAAATGCGAACTCCTATTCGAAAACGTGAGGCTCGCAAATGCGAGCCAGACCTCACAATTGCGAGATCTGCAACACACACAAGTAACAAGAGATACACGAGTAGTCCTCATACCATCCAAACTCATCTATAACACAATCGAAACTCATCCGAGCTTGTCGTGTTCCAAACCAAACATGCACACATGTGTAATAATATCGTAAAAACTTGCTCTCTACCTCAAATCATCAAAATAACATCAAATAACAATAATCGATCATTAAAACTCATGATTTTCAACTTGAAAACTTATTTTCTAAATTTTGTTCCAAAATGCGCCGAAATGCGTTCGGCTCACCCCAGATCCTAACCAAAAGTGCGTACAAGTCCAAAAATATCATACGAACCTACTGGACTCGTCAAAACAACAATCCAAAATTGTTTATCAAGAATGTTGACCGTGATCAACTCAAGTTTCATTTTAAGCCTAAAATTATGTTTTCTTCAAATTTATATGTAAAAACTTTTCAAAAAATAACACGGACCACACATGCAAATAAAAATCATCAAATGAAGTTAATAGAGGTCTCGGGATACGGAAAACAAATTCTAGAACTCAAAATGATCTATCAGATCGTCACGTGTGACGAGTTCTTATACAGGTGCTACGTATGGTTCATGACTAGATTAGACTTTAGGATTTTATTTTGCCTTATTTGACTGTGAGCCTTTCATGATTTATGTTTTAATCAATCATATGACTACGTGATCTTACCCTTACATTCTAGAAACCATGTTTATGATTTGTCTCTTAATTGGCTAGGATGGACTATTCGTGAAATTGTTGTTCCACTTGATTTAGATCATGCTTCACAACTTGAGCACACATCTGCACCTAATTATTATGTCCTTGTGCACCTTATTAATTACTTGTGAGCATATGCCTCTTTAAAGATGAAAAGTTATTTCGATTTGTTATGATTGTGGTACATTTTATCACATTTTGGATATATTGAGTGGATTGATTTGAAAATGGCACGAGGTCTCTATTGTGCGATAATTGTGACATTATTGTTGTTATGGAATAGGGTCTTTGTCATGTAGTTATGTGGATATTGTTATTGTGATGGCACAAGGTCTTTATCATATAGTGTGTGGACACGATCCATGCCCTAGGGGCTCCCTCTTATGTTTCTCTCTTGATGGCGTACACACAGATTGTGATAAAATAAAAAATGTGTAGTTGATTCTGATATAGAATCTGTTATGCCTTATCATTCATTCTACATGCTTTCTACATCAAATTCTAACATGCTACTTGATGCCTCTATTATATGCTTTGACTTGCTAGTCAAGATAGAAATATCTACGTGGAGTTGATATTTCTTGATATGATCTTTTGCCATATAGTATCTCCTTTCGTAGTCTTGTTGTGTATATTCTAAACTGTATAGGTTTAGTAGGTATCATATGACTTGATCCACATCACTGCTTTACTGAGGTTAGTCTTGATATTTATTGATTATACGTTGTCCCGTACTCATACTATACTGTCACGACCCAAAATCCCAACATGTCGTGATGGCGCCTATCTCGATACTAGGCAAGCCAAAATCTCAATAAACCATAATTTCTCTTCAGTTTGAAAATACAATAATTTAATACAATACAAAATCTCACAAATATTGACATGAACACTCCCCAAAACCTGGTATCACAGAGTACATGAGCAACTAATATGAATACAAATCTGGAAAATACGGTTTATAATAGTCTGAGACCAAATACAGTAAATAAGGAGATAGAGAAGGAGAGATAAGGTCTGCGGAACACGGCAGCTACCTCAAATTTTTCTCAAAACCAACTGCGTGAAATGATCAGCACCCGCTATATCCAGGAACACCTGGATCTACACACGAAGTGCATGGTGTAGTATGAGTACAATCAACTCAGTAAGTAACAATAATAACTAAGGAACGGAAGATAATGACGAGCTACACAGTTATAGTTCACTTTCAGTAATTCCAGTAAAGAATAGACATGCTTTCAAATCCGGCAGTTTAAGTCAAATCAATTTTATACAGTTCAATTTTATGTAATCCGGATATAAAATCTTTCAGAGATTTCACAGTAATGACAGATAGCAACCAAGGGCAACAACAAATGCAAAGCAAGTACAACCTCTCAGGCAACAATCACTCAACGCATCACCACAACTCAACCACTCGGCTCTCAGCCCTCAGCACTCACACTCAATGGGTACCCGCGCTCACTGGGGGTGTACAGACTCCAGAGGGGCTCTTACAGCGGAAGCGCCATAATCTGCACGGACAACTCACGTGCTATAATATCCTGCACGGACAACTCACGTGCCATAATATCCTTACCTCACCGATAGGCCCTCGACCTTACTCAGTCCTTTACCTCTCTAGTCTCTCGAGCTCTCAGAAATCACAAAGATTAGCCCAAACAAAGATAACATAATGCATTAACAAATATCAAGAAAGACTGAGGTATGATACGCAAGTAAAATCATGACCGAGCATAAGATAGAAATTAGCAAATAATTCAATAAGTACATGACATCTGTGGGTCCCAACAGTACTATCACATAGCCTAAGCATGATTTCTAACATGATTTACAGTCAAATTTCTTCAACACATAGAAAGCATATAGCTAACAACAAGTTATTCAACTTTACAGTTTCACGGGACGGACCAAGTCACAATCCCCTCAGTGCACGCCCACACGCCCGTCACCTAGCATGTACGTCACTTCCGAAATAATCAGATGACACAAAATTTTGGGGTTTCATACCCTCAGGACCAGATTTAAAACTGTTACTTACCTCAAAACGTGAAATTCTTTACTCTACTATGTCTTTGCCACGCAAATCAGCCTCTGAATGCCTCGAATCTAGTCACGAATAATTCTTTTCAGTCAGTAAAATTTATTGGAATTAATTCCATAAGAAAATACTAATTTTTCATAAAAATCCGAAATTTAACTCAAAAATCGTCCGTGGAGCCCACATCTCGGAACTCGATAAAAGTTATAAAATCCGAAAGCCCATTCAACCACGAGTCTAACCATACCAATTTTATCAAAATCCTACCCCAACTCCACCCTCAAATCTACAAATCTTATTTCCAAATTTTTAAGTTCCAATCTCCGATTTACACCTCAAAATCATCTAATCCAGTCGAATTATTTAATGATAATATAATTTTATGGAGTAGAAATGATTACAAGGGACTTACCTCAAGTTTTTCTTGAAAATCTATCAACAATCACCTCTCCTCGAGCTCCAATTTGTCAAAAATGGCGAATGGGACGAAGTCCCTGCTTTATAATTATGCCAAGACTGCCTCGGTTCTACCTCGATCTTAGCCTTCGATCTTGGACTTCGATCGATATCCTCGATCCTGGGCCTCAATTCTGACCCTCGACCCTGGACCTCGATCATGGCCCTCGACCCTGGCCTTCGATCATGTCTTCGACCCCGGTCTTCGATCGTGGCCCTCGACCCCGAGCTCGATCATGGCTTCGATCCTGATCCTCGACCCTGCCTTCGATCGTGGCCCTCGACCCTGGGCTTGATTTATTTGGGCTCAAATCCGGGCTCGATTTTTTCGGGCTCGATTGTGGGCTCTATTCTCGTATAAGAAATTTCCAACATAAAAAAATTGCAGCAGCTGTTGTAGTTCAATTATTGATCCGTTAACCATCCGAAACTCACCCGAGGCCTTCGAGACCTTAACCAAATATACCAACAATTCTTAAAACATCATATGAACTTTGTCGAATCCTCAAATCACCTCAAACAACGCTAAACCCATGAATTACACCAAAATTCAAGCCTAATAAACTTTAAAATTTCTAATTTCTACAAATGACTCCAGAACCTATCAAATCACGTCCGATTGATCTCAAATTTTGCACACAAGTAATAAATGACATAACAGAGGTATTTCAATTTTCAGAATCGGATTCCGACCTCGATATCAAAAAGTCAACCCCCCGGTCAAACTTCCCAAAAATTAAACTTTCGGCATTTCAAGCCTAATTCCTCTACGGACCTCCAAATAATATTCCGGACACGCTCCTAAGTCCAAAATACCATACGGAGCTATTGAAATCATAAAAATTCAAATCCGAGATCGTTTACACATAGGTCCATATCCTGTCCACTTTTCTAACTTAAATTTTCAATTATGAGACTAAGTGTCTCATTTCATTCTGAATTCCTTCCGGACCCGAACCAACTAACCCGATAAGTCATAAATTAATTGCAGTGTATAAATTGAGTAATAAATGGGGGAACGTGGTTATAATGTTCAAAACGACCGGCCGGGTCGTTACATATACTTCATCACATTTTTTTGTAGATTCGGATGTTGACAGTCTCGGACTCAGGAGGGTGTTTAGCAGCTGACAAAAGAGACTCAAGGTAGTGCTGTGTGATCACTCGCAAGCCCTTGGTCCCTTTTTCCTTATATCATACTTTTTGTATTATTTCATGCATTATCAGTATTATTAAGAGGTTCTGTTGTATCTTACTTTAGAGCTCATGACTCCGTACTATCAGGTTTTGAGAAATTTGATGTAGTAGTATCTTTATGCTTTCTATTGTTTAGAAGACTTATCTCGCTATTTTATATCTTGCTATATCTGATTTGATCTATATTAAATGTTGGCTTATCTAATCTTGGAGATTAGGTGCAATTACAATCATTTGTGAAATTTTGGGTAATGACACTAAAGTTCAAAACGAGAAGTTGGGTTATTAGAAAAAGTACAATTTCCTTTAATTAAGTGAATTATTAGTTTGATTGTATCTTTTAGTTTGCATATTCAAATAGCTAAATCTGTAGATCCATTATTCATTGCGTAGTTAGTGGAAATTAAAAATAACGTTCAACCTTCAGTTCATAACGATCTAACCAAAGAAATAAAAAGATAATAGTTCACATTGATTAAGGTAGTACGATGCTATAAATGAGAAGGTTATGCATCAATATTTCTTATCACGTGTATCTTCTGAATCAGCGCAACCATCTTTATCTGAGTTTGTAGAATAAAAACAAATTAACAGTTAGTTCATAAAATAGATCATGTGGAGTGCAATTATTACCAATACGAATATTAAATGAATAATGCTAATTGGCTCCCCTGAAGTACTAATTAAGAAACAAAATTTACAAAAGCATGAAATGGTGGCTTTTCTTACTCAATTTATTTTTAGTTCATTCTGAATGCTTATTACAAAGTTTCCCCGTTAAATGTTAACACTTTAGATGTTTAGCTCTTCTTTTTTTTTTTTTTTTTTATCTAAGTAGAAATAAAAAACTTTATCTGAAATGGGTGGATTAATTATTTTAATTCCAGATTTTATAAGCTTAAAATTTAGAATGGTACATATGAATTTTTAAAGTGATTTAGACGATGTTATTTAAATTTAAGTTGATTGTTTTTAATTTTATTACATTGCCCAATTTACATTTATGTATTATATACAAGTAACACCCCTAATGTAATCTAAACTTATACGTTAAATCGCTAGCTTAATCTAGTGAGAAATACAACAAAAATTCAATCAGGACTTTCCATTGCAAAAATCTTTATAACCAAATTAATGTTCCGATCGATCACAAGAATGTATAAACTAGAAAAGAAAATGTTTACAACTTTCATTTATAAATTGAAGTAGTGTAGTTCAATCACATATTTTAGTAGGCAGTAGCCTTCTTCATGTTGTGAAATACAAGGTATCATGCCACATGTAAGTCTTCCCAAAATAATGGAGTTGAGATTCTGTCATATCTTTATATTGATTAAAAAGTATCTTTCTCTAACTATTTTAATGCTTCTTGAAGCTTAGACTAAGAAAATAATAAGAGAAGGATCAAAGCAACAATCCTATCTTTATTAGAGGCATTTCGGTACGTAGTGGATGTGTATAAATTACGGCCTCTGTGAACAAGAGATGCTCACACCAAAATTTGCATAAAGAGAATACTGTTATTCCTCCAATGGCGTTGCCCAAAATCGGTTTTGTATTCACTATTCTTTTCATGGCATCCATCAGTTAGTATCCATTTCTCTTTTAATCTCAAAATTGTAATTAATGCTACTGTAAGCGTGGATATACACGCTGCTAATTATGTGGCCGTCTTCATTTATACTATTCATTTATGTGTATTTATTTTTGAGCATGTCGTAAATGCGTATTCATGCTATATAAGTTATAATTTAATTCTAATAATATTATAATGGTATATATTTCAGTTAATGTGTCGTGGCTTTCAAAGACGCAAATTATAGCTACACGGGATATTGAACGTGATCTCTCAGGATTTGGAAGGAGATTACTTCCAGAGCTTAACACATGTCTTCGAAGTTGTACTCCGCATTCGTCTGATTGCAGTGATTGTTGGGTTTGTTGCGCATGTACGCATAGGGCTTTGCTAGGCAATGTGTGTAACTAAGTGGAAGTAGTACATCAATTTCCTTCGCATGTGATTGTTTCCTTGTCTTTCATATATTGTATGAGATTATTTAAAAAGTGATGTGACTTCCCGTTAATGAATAATAATATCTTCCATTTGGAATGCTTTTTGCATTTGCTTTTTAGTACTTGTATGATTCATCATTTATTTATTAGAGGTATTTAACATTTTAGTGCATATGTAGACGATGTTAGGTTCTTTTTTCTCATTATTGTCTATTCATAATCCTTTACTTTTTGAAAGAAATATACAAATACCTATAATAAATAAAAATAGTTACTCTTACTATAGCTATTAAGAATCTTACCCATTAAATAATTAGCGTTACAACTATTTTAAGTCAATCTCCTATATATCCTCCTAATCCCTATTTTCTCTCCTTTTCTCCTCTTTTTTTTCCTTCTTTTTCTTCTCATCCTTTTTTCTCCCTTTCTTCTCTATTTCCTTCTTTTTCTTTATTTTTTTCTCCTTTTTCTGTAACAACCCGACCGATTATTTTATTTTTTAAAATCGCGTTCCCCTATTTAAGACCTCTTGTATATGCTTTTCCTATTTTATGATTTGTAGGTACGGTTGTTTTGATTCCGGAAGGGTTCAGATTGTATTCGAAATACTTAGTTCCATGTTAGTGGCCTAAGGTGGCTAATTTGACTTAAGTTAATATTTTGGGTAAACGACCTTGAAATCGGATTTGAAGTTTCTAAGAGGTTCGTATGTTGATTTTGGACTTGGGCATAGATCGGGTTGAGTCAGGTGGTCCGGGAGCGATTCGGCGCTTATTGTCATAAGTTGGCATTTTGAAGGTTTTAAAATTTGCTAAGTTTGACTTGGAGTGGACTTTGGTGTTATCGGATCCTGTTTGATATTGCGAGCCTAGGGACAAGTTCGTGTTGTTATATTGGACTTGCGTGTGAAATTTAATTCCATTCTAACATAGTGATGTATTTTCCTCATGCTAGATGGTATTGTGACATTCATGATTTGACATGTAGGTATTGAGATGTATATTTCTCATGCTAGAAGGTATATGATAACTGATGGCTTGACATGCATATTGACATGTAGGCATATAGATGTACTTTCCTCATCCTATTTGATAATGAAATGTCTCATATGTTGTTGAAAGTTTGGGAAAAATCAAAGTTTTTCTAATATACTCATATTTTGGTGACTCCGATGAAAGATTTGGGCTTTACTATTATACCTGAAAAATATGTCTATTTTTTCGTAACTGTGAACGCGCTGAGCATAATAGTTTTTGAGTTATTGCATGTACTGCCTTCATTATAGTATTACGAGTGTTTTTTGGCTATTGATGTTGGACTCTGACTGTTTTCTGAGCTCATCACTGCTTTCAACCTAAGATTAGTTTTGTTACTTATTGAGTACATGGTGTCGGTTGTACTCATACTATACTTCTGCACATTGCGTGCAGATTTTAGAGCTGATATTGCTGTTTATGGTGGGAGCTGGCATTGAAGATATACCCGTATTTTTGTTATTGCTGCCTCTTGTTCATGGTAGTTTTAGATTTGTAAATCTGTTAATGTATGTTTCGAACAGAGGATATATTTATTTCGTACCAGCTTTATAAATTCTAAGTCTTAGAAGCTCATGATTTGTACTGCCAGCCCTTGAAAATAATATATTAAATTTAGTTATTTCACTTTTTGACTCTTATCGTTATCTTTAGATTATGTTTAATATTATTGGCTAACCTAGCGGGTTGGGTTAGGTGCCATTACGACTAGTTAGATATTTGGGTTGTGACACCTCGCTTAGGTTCAGATTAGGTTTATGGACTTGTTGGTTTTATTGGACGGAGTTCCGGGTGGCTCGGGTGAGTTTGAGACCACCTAGAGCATATTGAAACAAACAAGTAAAGCATGCCACAAGTAAAATATGTAAGAAAAAGACACAAATAGGCTAAAATACTACCCCAAGCATGAAAAACCTTGCCATCAGTATATACGCTCGTCACCTCGCATATACATTACTCTCAATTACGTAGCATGTAGCAACAAGATTAATTTAAGCAAAATTCCATCATTGAGGCCAACAAAGATACTTTCCTCTATCCTAGGCTAGCTATATTATTGAAAATCCATACTTTCTGGCCCCCGATCTATCAAACAAGTCCGAATAGCCCAAAAATGCTTTACAATGTCAAACAAAGTTATAGGACTCATTTAATCAATCAAAATCTAGGGCTAAGTATATGTCAACTCAAGGTCGAACCCGAGCCCACTTGGTCAAAATCTAAAGCCTAACTCAAATCTTGTTGACCCATAACCCCACGAGACCAAATTTGTGTTTAGATTTCAAATATAAGGTCATTATGGAATTCAAATATTCCTTTGGGTGATTCTAGCTTTCCTTCAAAATATTCAACAATTCCCCTTTTAATCCATGTTCTTAAGGTAAAATCGATAATAGGTTCGTGATATAATAACATGTGTGAGTCAAAATCACTTAACCCGATGCTATAGATGTTAATCTTGCTCAAAACACCCAAATCGAACCCCCTAAGTCTCCAAAATAATAATAAAAATGATCCAAAATCACAAAATGTGATACTTATAGTAGTGGGTGTGCATCGCAATGTCTTTGACATGCATGAAATTGGCCTGAGTTTGCGATAACATAGCTTCCAATCTATATAAATTTGGAGATGAATCAAAAATTAAAGTTGTAGCCCTTTGAGTCTAGTTTCCGGTGGTTCAAACTATTCATCATTTTGATATTTGTGTAAACACTCTTCAACTATCTCGATACAGATCACCTAGTACAACTTCAAACCATCTCGATAAGTCCAAGTATACCATATGAAACTATCCTTAGGCTAGAAACACGAAGCAAAGTGCTTCATTCTAAAACGATGACTCAATTCAACCTAAAGAGGCTTTAAAGTCCTAACATTTCATGCAGTAGTTCCTAAATGCTCTTGAGCTCTCGGGGACGTATTCTGAACATACATACAAATGCAAAGATATCATATAAACTTACTAGAAGACTCAAACTACGAACTAAAGTATTATTACTAGAATCGAGGGTTAAGCTCACCAATAGCCTTAAACTTCAAAATAACAATAAACTATTCCATATCCTACCCGAACCGTTTGGTAACCAACTACCTATACTTGCAGGTTATAAAATACCAAATGAACCTACGGGAACCTTCAAAATAAGGAACAAGATACTGAAATTCAAAATGGCGTGTTGGGTCATTACGTGTACTTGCTTTATAAACCCATGAGCTTTATATATGATGGCAATAACAGTCCAAATAAATAGATAATGCATAGATCAACTATACACAAGTACATAATGTAATAAAATGCATGAATATCTCGTATCAATATATAGAATTAAGATTCAACCTTACTTAGAAATCGACTGTATCTCATATCAAACTTGCAACACACCACCCCTAGAAATCGGGAACAATGAATTAGAGGGAAGGATACAATTTCACACACAAATAGGAATGTGGGTCGACATACTCTAGCTGATATTTCAAACTGAATATCATCCACATATCCGCAATAGTGCCAATATGAGTTCAAACATATAATCAACAATTTGATTATGAATTCACATATCCACAATAGCCTCGATATGAATTTACATATCTTCAGCAACCTGAATATGAATTCACATATATATCAACAATATCATCTCATACATGAAATGAGAATTACATATGCAAATCAACGCATATATGCACAGTGTATGACCAAAAGCAGCATGACCATGTAGATTAGTGTACATAAAGGCTATAATATTAAGCTAGCACTTGAAAAGTGCCTATAACATGAACTAGCATAAATAAGATACTCATTTAGTTTTACAATAGGTTTAGAATATATACTCAGTCATCATATGTATGCACTACTTCCATATACATTATATATGTAAAATAATGTCAATTTGGGAAAATTTCCCTATTAAGGTCAAAGTGTTAACTTTCCTCAGTCTGAGCAAGCCCTAGCCTTCAAGAACATCCTTTTCTGAATCCAAATTCACCAAATGACTCCGATCTATACAAAATATACTCAACAACGTCAAATAAAGTCAGTGGACTCAATTTTATAATATAAGTCTTAGTCAAATCAAAGTCAACCCAAAAAATCAATACTAGGTTACATGACCAAACGTCAGAACAAAACTCAACTTCGAGTTACGTATTACCCCACGAGTCAAATATATGTTTAGATTTTCATTTGGACTCCATTTAGGTGCTCAAGTCTAAATTTTAGTGATTCTAGGTCGTAGGCACAAAAATATTATATTCCATCATTAATTCATGGTTTGATGTTAATAATCAACGAGTAATCAAGATCTAACTCAAATCCGTGTTTGAAAGCTTACCTTCGGCTTGTAGTTGAAAACCAAGTCCAAAATCTCTCAAATCTGAGCATGGGAAGTCTAAGAAAATTAGCCTTTTATATCTCAGGTCCTTGCTAAAATTGAGGCCCTCTCTTTGCAAATGCGGTTGCACCTCTTAAATGCGAAGGCTGCTCGATCTAGGCTACTTCAAAATTGTGGTTAGTCCATTGCAATTGTGACCACTATAAATGTGATCACGCCCAATTATGGCTTATAAAAAAAAACTAAGCGGTCATTGAAAATATAATCTAGTCTAAGAGCGAGGAGTCGAATCGCACAGAAAACTAAAGTTTAGCTACAACTTTTCACTATCACTAAAAAGACAAGTTTGAACAAATTTTTAAATTATAAAAAATGATATTTTATTTCTAACTAATTAACTAACAAGTACTAGAAAGCAGTAAAATTATCAACTAATGAGGATAAAGTTTGAGACAAGATAAAGGAGGCTTAGAGTTAAAATTTCTCCAATTGTCGGAATCCTTCCCACTACGTTTCCTATAATTTTTCCTAAGTATTCTCTACTGACCTATCCTATATTGTCTCCTTTTTTGCCCTTTTGTCCTTTTTTTTGAGCCGAGGGTCTTTCGGAAACAGCTTCTCTACTCCTTCAGGGTAGGGGTAAGGTCTGCGTACACACTACCCTCCCCAGACTCCATTAGTGAGATTTTATTGAGTTGTTGTTGTTGTTATTGTATTCTCTACTGACCTATCCTATATTGTCTCCTTTTTTGCCCTTTTGTCCTTTTTTTTGAGCCGAGGGTCTTTCGGAAACAGCTTCTCTACTCCTTCAGGGTAGGGGTAAGGTCTGCGTACACACTACCCTCCCCAGACTCCATTAGTGAGATTTTATTGAGTTGTTGTTGTTGTTATTGTATTCTCTACTGACCTATCCTATATTGTCTCCTTTTTTGCCCTTTTGTCCTTTTTTTTGAGCCGAGGGTCTTTCGGAAACAGCTTCTCTACTCCTTCAGGGTAGGGGTAAGGTCTGCGTACACACTACCCTCCCCAGACTCCATTAGTGAGATTTTATTGAGTTGTTGTTGTTGTTATTGTATTCTCTACTGACCTATCCTATATTGTCTCCTTTTTTGCCCTTTTGTCCTTTTTTTTGAGCCGAGGGTCTTTCGGAAACAGCTTCTCTACTCCTTCAGGGTAGGGGTAAGGTCTGCGTACACACTACCCTCCCCAGACTCCATTAGTGAGATTTTATTGAGTTGTTGTTGTTGTTATTGTATTCTCTACTGACCTATCCTATATTGTCTCCTTTTTTGCCCTTTTGTCCTTTTTTTTGAGCCGAGGGTCTTTCGGAAACAGCTTCTCTACTCCTTCAGGGTAGGGGTAAGGTCTGCGTACACACTACCCTCCCCAGACTCCATTAGTGAGATTTTATTGAGTTGTTGTTGTTGTTATTGTATTCTCTACTGACCTATCCTATATTGTCTCCTTTTTTGCCCTTTTGTCCTTTTTTTTGAGCCGAGGGTCTTTCGGAAACAGCTTCTCTACTCCTTCAGGGTAGGGGTAAGGTCTGCGTACACACTACCCTCCCCAGACTCCATTAGTGAGATTTTATTGAGTTGTTGTTGTTGTTATTGTATTCTCTACTGACCGCGAGCATTTACGGTATCGGAATTCTCTCCCGAGAAACTACAATAATTTACTAGACATATTCTCCCGAACTACGCTAGCTGAAACTATCTTACCGCTCACTATGACCAAGTCAAGGCTTTGTTATTCTTAATTTCACCTTTAAAACTGCCGTATTGATTTCTCACATACGTTAGGAGTGACATTGTTCAACAACCACCTAAATATGTACCCGTTTCCAAGCAATACATAATAAATAGGCACAATCAATTGAAAGCTTTTCAATAACTGAAAGAAGCACGTAGCTAAACAAGTAGAGAGATTCAAAGACTCAATTATATAAACACGTAACAAGAAGTCATCCTCCAAGGTTCCATCAAAACCCTAGATAAAAAATTAGCTACTCATGCTAGGATGTAAAAATAAAGCACTAGAATTCATAACAATGAATAAAATAGGAAGAAAGAGGAAACAACGTGAAGATGAATTCTTCTCCTTGTTCCAAGCGTGTTCTTGCCTCCCCAAAGTCTTCTATCCCTTTATAAAGTGGCTAACTATCATATTTATATGAAATATGGTTGAGTTGGGAGAGTCTGACTTCTTCTAATTCTGATTGGAGAAGTTGATATCTTCTGTTCCGGTCCAAGTCTGGTGAAGCGAACCTCGCTTCGTTGTCCATGATTTCTCTCTTTAGCTTTTCTTTCGCCAATTTTTCTCCTATTCGATCATTTTCCGCACAAATTAGTTCCTACACATAAGAAATACACTCAAAACATACACTTTTCACCATTTACCACTACCCCACACTTAAACTCTTGCTCGTCCTTGAGCAACTCAAAATTAAGCGCATAGACAAGATATACATTTCAAAACATACTCAAGCACCACACCAATGATAATGATTTATACCAACACTTAGAACCCACCATATGTAATCTTCATACCTTTCCTCAAGTTTTAAACTCATGCCAAGATCATTTAAAATATTCATGTGGTTCTTTCTAACATCCTCGCCTCAAAACTTGACTCCAATGCATTCCACTCTATGACTCGCTCCTTGTGCCAACTCAAAAATCAAGGTCTTTACCAATTATTTTGTAAATCATGTACCCTTACCAACAAACCATAAAGAAAGTAGTACACACACTCAATATAAGTTCAAGTATATTTTAAAGACTCTCAAATCGGAAGAGTTCGCTGGTTCTCGCAAAGAAAACTCTTATGCCACCCAAGTTCGTACTATAGGCTTGCCCGTATTGTAAGACTTGACTAATCTAAGACTGCAAAGTCTAGGATCAAATAGGACTTTATAGGTTGTAATGCAGACTAAGAAAGGGTAGGATATATTTGAGAAAATAGAGGCTAGCCCTCCTAAGCACATTAATACACTACACTTCACTTCCAAGCACCTTCTTATCATAACCAATTCAATGTCTTGCCATGAAACCATATACATTTAAGCCCTTCTTCATTTCGCACATCAACACATAAATACTCACTAGCCCAGATAAAGATATGAGAGTTGTTATTCATTTTTCTCATTTTTGTTCTTACTCTCCTTAATTTAGTATTCCGGCTAGTACCTTTTTTTGTTTAAACACACGTACACCTTGTCGGCCTTTCTATGTTTCCACTCAAAAGTTACCCAATTTCTTTGTTTACTCTTCTAGCTACTTAAGTGCTTTCAGAGATAAACGTTCAATTGATTAGGAACAAAGGAGATTCGATTTGTAATGTGGTTGCCAAAAATAGTCTACATGCTCAAAAGGGGTGACTACGGATAAAATTAGCACTGGTAAGAATTAGGTTAAATGGTCAATCAACGAAAGCCTATATCGCTTCCCAAACTTACAAGACTTAATTACTTCACTTTGACTCGCATACGGAGCAGGTTCTATAGTAGCAAGAATGACACAGAGTATACCGAAATCTCAACTCACACAATGCATATAATTCACTCAGAATGGCTCAAACCCGACTCTCAAGTTAAAGCAACTAGCATAGTCGTAAGCACACCCGAATTAATCATAACATTTGAAAGATGAGCTGCGTCAAAATAAAGTCACATATATTCTCAAGGCATATAATCACAAGAATCACGAAGAAAGTACTCAGCACAAATGCTCCATCTCTATGCCCCGATATAAAATATGTCAAAAGGCGTAGATACTCAACTTCTCCCCATTCCATTATCAGTTCAAAAAAAATAATTTGTTTTTTGTGTTTTTCTTTAGACTTTAAACTCTCAAAAAAACTGTCTAGGAAGTCCATCATCAGGAAAAGTCCAAAACTTTTAAAAGTTCTACCAACAAAAAAAGAAACGACTATCCGGTTCAAAGAACCATCCCTTGGAAAAGAACCGTGGCTATAAGAAAATCCAAGGGAGATTATTTCTACCTAATATATTTTTCAACACACATAAAATAACACACTAAAATAGCATAGAAAATCACCTAAATAGTCTCTTCACCGCACACTTAAAATTATGCATTGTCTTCAATGCTCACCCATAAACATAATAGGGTAAAAGAAACTCTCTGATAGGCCAAAGACCGAAGCATTAGCAGTTCATGGGGTACTCAGACTTCTCCCATACTTGGTTCTTTGTGCGGGCAGCCTACACTTAGTTCTAACCTTCTCACTTATTTTTGCTTTCTTCCAATGGATTTGCTTCCCATGCTCCTAGAAAATAAAAAATGACACTATAAAAATAATACAATAAGAAAATTAAAAAATTTAAAATAAATAAAAGGGGTTACCTCCCAACAAGCACCTGATTTAATGCCACGATACGGCATGAATCACTTTCTGCCTCCACCTCGAGCTTATGAATTGAACTCTAAGTTTTGATTAAAGCTCATGATTATGCTCTTGGGGCGGTACAAATTCTAGCGAGCCAAAGTTTAAATACGTTTCATGCACTTTTTGGCTCTCGATCGAGAAGTGTCACCTTGCCTAGAATATCTTGAAATTTTCAAAATATAACGCTCATCCACCTCTTCCCTTGACTCATTTTTATACTCATAAAGATCAATTCTCATTTCACCATCTGAACATAATGTATAGAAGTGTTTGGAATGAGGTCCAACACGCTCAAATACTTGAACTTCAAGATTTTTGACATCCTCAACACATATCACACTAGAGTCAACTAAATTTGTATCCTCAATGTCCTTGGCTGACTCTAGTATTACTTCTTCAACATCGGCATCTGCAAATTCTAGTTGGATAGATTGTTGGTGTTCTACTCTGACCGCCTCCATTAGAACCTTAAGTTCTACATCTAATTCACGCTCTTTTTGGCTACTATCTACCGTTGACGATCAACTTTGACCCTCCTTTTTAAAATTAAATTATTTTTACTTAATGATTTGCAATAAATGTGTTGAAAATATTTTCTAATCAATAATACTTATTTTTGTACAAATATAACATAAATAGGTAATTAATAATTCGATATTAAATGTTTATAAAAATATTACCTTTACTAATTTGAAATAATGAAAATAACCTCTATATTTTTAAATATGAGTTTTACAATTAATTTAAACAAATTAGCCTTTGATTCTTAATTAACTCATTTTTAATTTAAATTAATTCACAATTAATTCCATAATTTAGAAAATAAAGTAATTAATAAATAGTTAGTTAATTACAGTAAGTAGTGGTCTATTTGATGATTCTATTTTCTATCTCATTTTATTAAAATTAATTAAGTTTAATTTAAGTTAATTTTATACGGTTAAAAACTAAATGGCTATAATTGTAAAATTCCAATTATATACAAATTGGCTACTTGTTAAAACAAAACTAGCCCAAACAATTGGCCCAGTTTTGCATCTAACCCAGACCAAATAACCTCACCAGCCCCATGTTGGCAATCCATGAACTCCTCTATAAGCCAACCAAATCGTGCCATATAGCCCATCTCCCACACTCACAGACCAAGCACAAATGATCTAGGTCGTCGATTCAGACCATGACAAGCCGCATTTCATTCTTATTTTTTCTTTTATTTAAACTATCCCAATATTTTCCCATAAAATATTTTAATCCATTATTTATTAGAGCCGTTAATCAAATGATCCAACGACTCATAATCCATCTCCCATCATTAACCCTAGAGACCAACCCTTAATTACCCCAAACCCAAATCCATTTCTCCCTTGCCAGCCACCCCTTTCTCCTTTTGCTCTCTACTATCTCGTCTGCCTAGTTTCCATCAATCTCAAAACCTTGCATAAATTTGTGCAAGGCCAACAAATCAACCTCAAATTATCCCTTTTGCCTCCTAAATTCGTGAATCCAGCGAGTTCATTTCTTCTATCATCACTCAAATTCAAAATGCCTAAAATTCGAAACCCCACCCTAAAGATGAAACTTCAATTGGTTTGATTTCTCTCATGCTACATCAAATTGGAGCATGTATGGAGTTTATCTCAGAGTTTCATCAAGAGGATTCGATACCCATAGGTCAAACTCAGTGACCACTGGGTTTTAGAGCCTTAGCCGATGGATTCTGATTCTTAAATCGCCCAGGTAAATCCTTCGATGATTTCCCCTCTGTCTTCTCTGATTTTACTCACTTTGCTTCCATCATCCGACTTTCAACACTTTACACTCACGATTTTGAATATGCTTGAAACCCTAAGTCATTGAATGACACTATAAATAGGAACCTTCAATGCTCTCACGATAAGACCTGACATGAATACACAGTAACATACATAATCACTTCATACAATCAAAGCTTAGGTCTTTTGACTAATTTTTCACTTCTTCTATTTTCGTCTATGAGTTTTATTCACTGGTCGAAGTTTGAGCTTTTGGTTCCCAAATGGCTAAACGAAAACTTTGTTTGGTTTGTTGCTCAAAGGAAGGTCAGTGTATACTAAACCCCTCTCTTTGATTGTCCAGTTGAAATAATGTTTGCCATGTTATTCCCTGCTGATTATCTTTGTTTACGATATATGCCATTGGTTTATTTCTGGTAATCATGCCTTGAAATTGTATGTTATCTTCACTGTAGGAACCAACTGTTTCTCTTGTAATATGAAACTATTAATGCTTATAGACTATCCTGGTGAACTTAATAACTGCTTCTCTAAGTTAAACAACCTAAGTCTTTGTTGAATTTATGTAAGTAATTAAAGAACCTTATTGATTCTCTGCATATGTTCTGATTTTAGACCTCCTTGATGTCCTGCTAAGATTTTCATGCTTGCTGCACTAGCCCTATGTTGATTAAAAGTATTACATGTTGATTTGTACCATGCACTTGATCTATTTCCTTTGATGAAGTCAGAACTATGGTAGTTGTGTACACTTAGAGGTTCATGTACAAGTCTGCTATCATGATCATCAATTTAGTTGTTAGTTTCTTTGCTATTATAGTATGTCTTGCGATTCCATGGCTCCTTAAAACACCATAAAGGTCTCCTGTTAATTTTCATATTCATGTGCCTGCTTAGCTACACTTATAGACTCTACTGGATAAGTGTCTTCTAAAAATGATTAACCTAAGTTTTAACGAGTTTCTGTGGTTGTGGTGATTCCATATGTATTCCGTCAGTTGCTACCTCGCTCACTAGCGTAGTTTAAGTTATGCTATTAACTCCTCTTTAAAATTTGGTTAAGAATTGTACTTGTTGGATTTATGCTATCTGTCTATTGGATTAGTAATGCTATTAATATGCCTAAACTAAGCTTCATCATGCCTATACTATCACACTCAACCTGTCTTCTTGGATTGATTGATTTGCTACCAGAACCATGCTTACTTAGTAGATGTGAAACTTTTATGTTCTGGACTTCTATAATGAACCCACTAGCCTGATTTCTATATCATCTATGCCTCTGCTATGCTCTATAACTTTGCAGTCCTTTAGGAAATTCACTTGTATGTATTACGATATATGGGTATGTGTATACTTTGCTTCTTCTTGTTTTTCCGCGAGATCAAATATCACGACATGGAACTTCTTCTAAGCAGACAACCACGCTACAACGCTGTGAGCGACAACAAACTCATAAATGGGCCAAAGATCCAAACTCAAACTCAAATGCGATAAGTAGAACTCCAAATCATCGAATCTTTCAAGTCTCATAATTAAGCTGCAATCAGAAAGTCATTATGATGCCAAAATCTCTTCGTCTTACAGTATCGTTATTATACGATGTTGAAAAATCTTTATAACCAGATTAATGTTCCGATCACAAGAATGTATAAACTAGAAAAGAAAATGTTTACAATTTTCATTTATAAATTGAAGTAGTGTAGTTCAATCAAATATTTTAGTAGGCAGTAGCCTTCTTCGTGGTGTGAAATACAAGGTATCGCGTTTTTACATGCCACATGTAACTTCCTAAAATAATGGAGTTGAGATTCTGTCAAATCTTTAAATTGATTAGAAAGTATCTTTCTCTAACTATTTTAATGCTTCTTCAAGCTTAGACACAAAAAAATAATAAGAGAAGGATTAAAGCAACAACCTTAATCTTTATTATAGGCATTTCGGCAGTGGATGACTGGATGTGTATAAATTACGGCCTCTGTGAACAAGAGATGCTCACACCAAAATTTGCATAAAGAGAATACTGTTATTCCTCCAATGGCGTTGCCCAAAATCGATTTTGTATTCACTATTCTTTTCATGGCATCCATCAGTTAGTATCCATTTCTCTTTTAATCTCTAAATTGTAATTAATGCTACTGTAAGCGTGGATATACGCGCTGCTAATTATGTGGCCCGATTCATTTATACTATTCATTTATGTGTATTTATTTTTGAGCATGTCGTAAATGCGTATTCATGCTATATAAGTTATAATTTAATTCTAACAATATTATAATGGTATATATTTCAGTTAATGTGTCGTGGCTCTCAAAGACGCAAATTATAGCTACACGGGATATTGAACGTGATCTCTGAGTATTTGGAAGAAGATTACTTCCAGAGCTTAACACGTCTTCGTAGTTGTACTCCGCATTCGTCTGACTGCAGTGATTGTTGGGTTTGTTGTGCATGTACGCATAGGGTGTATACGGTCGAAATAGATTTCGACCTTAGCACGTCCGATCGAGTTCGAACGATGGCCTATCGAAGTAAGATCTCGAAAGTGAAATAAATCCAATCTCGAATCCGGGGAGGCCTATCCGTGTCAAGTTCAATATCATTATCAAGCTCGAATGGAAATCGATGCAGAGTAGATCTACCATGCTGATAATCTAGAGACCAACCAACATTGACCTCGAATCAATTCGAGGGCTCGGACCAGGATCGGGCTCGAATCAAGATCGCGAGCTCGAGTCGAAATCAAGCTCAAACCAAAGTCGAGGGCTCTAAGTAAGATCGAGCTCGCTGACAAAAGCCGTTGCAATCCCACTAGAGATAATCTTGGCGGAAATTATGGAAAAGCTGACTTATCATGGGTCTCCCATTGAATGTTTATTTTATTATGCTTGGAGCCAAATCCCTCAACTATAAAAGGGCTTGGTTACCATTTCTTAAGGACAAGTTTTTCCAGGCTTACATTGTAAAGAAAACATTATATTTCTTTACAGCAAAACATTGTTCTTTCAGTTTTCTTAGATTGATTCTATTTATGGAATCCTAAGATTCATTTGTTCCGGGCAACCTTATCTATTTCACATTCTCTCCAATCTATATTCACATTCATATTTATCATTACATTTTGTGTTAAGTTACACCACATATCCTCGGAACTGCGTATAAATTCAACTATATCCATTTTTCGGGTAAACAGTTTGGCGCCTACCGTGGGGCCGAGGATAACAGTGGTCATTTGATACAAATCTGAAAAAACACGCCTTTGTGCTTTGTGCTTATTTCCGAAAACATCTTGGATTTCGGATCAGCTACGAATAGCCATCAATCAAATGGCTTCACCGATCGATAACGAAGCCGGCCTTCAAGATGAAACCAACAACTTGGCACCCGTGGCCGGAAGGCCAATTGACAATGCCACCGAGGCTCGAATTGAAGTACCCGAGATTCGAGCCGAAATACCATTGGATGTCAATTCACAAATAGCTTTGGAGGCGAATCAGCGTTCCAAGCCGGAAAGAAGCATTCAGGGCGGTGCTTGATCCGTAGCCCGAGACACCCAAAATGCGGGGGAAATCGGGGCCAACTTACGTATGATCTTCGAGATGCTACAAGCCCAACAAGTAGCGATAGCTCAGCTACAGATCCAAACTCGCGCACAAAGCGGGCCGGATTCCAATCCACTTCGAGATGTTACCCCCAGAATAGAGCCCGCCATAGTGAAATCTAACGAACAAGAATCGGGGACTACTCCCGGAATTACTAAATTGCTCGAGGAACTCATAAAACGAGTCGAAGCCAACGACAAGAGGGTGGAAACGTACAATGACAGGAATGATCTAATCCCGGGGGCTCCACCAATTATAAAGGGTCTTAATTTGAAAACATTCATACAAAAGCCTTTTTCGTTGAGTGCGGCACCGAAGCCAATCCCCAAAATATTCCGTATGCCCGAAATTCCCAAATATAACGATATGACTGATCCCAACGAACATGTCACCTCTTACACATGTGCCATAAAAGGCAATGATTTAGAGGACGATGAGATCGAATCCGTACTGTTAAAAAAGTTCGGGGAGACCCTCTCGATGGGAGCAATGATCTGATTTCCTTGTTCCATCGATTCTTTTTCCATATTAGCAGATTCGTTCGTAAAGGCACATGCTGGTGCCATAAAGGTTGCAACAAGAAAATCAGTCCTCTTCAAAGTAAAGCAAAGGGAGAATGAAATGCTGAGGGAATTCCTATCCCGATTTCAAATGGAACGCATCACAGATCGGGTGAACAATGATTCAGCACGCAATGCAGTTCGAAACAATCGAAGGATTGATCGAGGACAAAATTCTCGGGGGCTTATGAGTAAGAGCGGCTTCGATAAATATGCCAATCCTATAGAACTACCTCGATTATCGAAATACAATTTCAACATTGGTGCATCTGCTATCGTGTCAGCCATCAGACACATCGAAGACACAATGGCCTCGACCCATGCAGACCTATCCTGCCCGAAGAAATCCTAATAAAACGTGCGAATATCATGGTACCCATGGCCATAGAACAGAAGATTGCAAGCAACTAAGAGAGGAAATAGCTCGTTTATTTAACAAAGGGCACCTTCAGGAATTTCTGAGTGATAGGGCGAAGAACCATTTTAGAAACAGGAATTTCGGCAAACAAAACGAGCAAGAAGCACCACAGCACGTCATCCACATGATCATCGGCGGCATCGATACCCCTTAAGGACCAGTGCTTAAACGCACTAAAACATCGATGGTGAGGAAAAAGCGATCTCGGAATCAAGATTACGCACCCATGGGGACTTTGTCCTTTGATGATAACGACCCAGAAGGGGTCATCCAACCTCACAATGATGCAGTGGTAATATCTGTACTCATGAATAAAACTAAAATTAAGCGTGTGTTAATTGATCCAGGTAGCTTGGCCAACATCATCCTATTAAAGGTAGTAGAGCAGCTCGGCCTACAGGATCAGATCGTACCCGCAACTCTAGTTCTAAACGGGTTCAATATGGCATGTGAAACCACCAAAGGTGAGATAATCCTACCAATAAACATGGCCGGAACCATCCAGGAAACAAAGTTTCACGTGATCGAAGGCAATATGAGATACAACGCCCTTTTCAGAAGGCCATGGATCCACAACATGAGAGTTGTACCTTCGACCCTACACCAGGTCCTCAGATTCCCGACATCGAGAGGTGTCAAAACGGTGTACGGAGAACAACCGACCGCAAAGGAAATGTTCGCTGTCGACGAAACTAAACCAACGTCCTCACTTTCGCCGATAAAAAGATCAGGGCCGAAAGGAGAACAGGACACCAAATAGCAATCACAGACATCGGCTTCAACCCAGCCAGACAACCAGAAAATCAAAGAGGATGATGATCAAAGGGTCCCTTGATCTTTCGTGATCCCCAATGACTCCGATGCCACCAAATCAACAATCGAGGAGCTAGAGCAAGTCACATTAATCGAGCACTGGCCCGAACGAAAGGTATACTTGGGAACGGGGTTGAGCCCCGAACTCAGGAAAAAACTCGTTCGATTTCTTATCAATAACATCGATTATTTTGCCTGGTCCCATTTAGATATAACAGGTATCCCGCCGGACATAACTACATACCGGTTAAGTTTGGACCCCAGGTTCAGACCGGTGAAGCAAAAGAGAAGACCCCAGTCTCAGAGAAAGCACGCATTCATAAAAGACGAGGTAACCAAGCTTCTCAAAATAGGGTCCATTTGGGAGGTGAAATATCCCGAGTGGCTGTTCCCTAAAAAAGGGAACAAACTTAGAATGTGTGTGGACTATAAGGATTTGAACAAAGCATGGGCCAAAGATTCTTTTCCGCTGCCCAACATCGATCGCATGATTGATGCCACGGCCGGTCACGAGATCCTCACTTTTCTCGATGCCTATTCCGGGTATAATCAAATCCAGGTAAACCCGGAGGACCAGGAAAAGACTTCGTTTGTCACCAAATATGGGACATATTATTATAATGTGATGCCCTTCGGGCTAAAAAATACAGGGGCTACTTACCAACGCCTAGTAAATAAATTGTTCGAAGAACAAATGGGAAAATCAATGGAAGTTTATATTGATGACATGCTAGTTAAATCCCTACGCGTAGAGGACCATTTTACCCATTTGCAGGAAACGTTCGAGATTTTAAGGAGATACAACATGAAGCTCAATCCCGAATGATATGCTTTCGGGGTCGGTTCGCACAAGTTTCTCTGCTTCATGGTGTCAAATCGGAAAATCGAGATTAACCGCGAGAAAATCAAGGCCATCACCATTGTGGACAGCGTGAAAGCTGTACAAAGGCTAATGGGACGGATTGCAGCCTTAGGCCGATTCATTTCGAGATCATCAGATCGAAGTCACAAATTTTTCTCTCTACTAAAAAAGAAGAACGATTTGCTTGGACCCCGGAGTGCCAACAAGTATTAGAGGAACTAAAGCGATATCTATCAAGCCCACCACTACTTCACACTCCGAAAACAGACGAAAAACTTTGTTTGTACTTGGCAGTATCGGAAGTCGCCGTAAGCGGTGTCCTAGTTCAAGAAGAGCAAGGTACGCAATTCCCCGTTTATTATACGAGTCGAACCTTAGGAGAAGCGGAAACTAGATATCCTCTCGTAGAAAAATTGGCACTTCCACTAATAAGCGCCTCAAGGAAGTTAAGGCTATACTTTCAATATCATCCCATATGTGTGTTAACCACTTACCCGCTTCGTAATATTTTGCACAAACCCGAGCTATCGGGCTAACTGGCCAAGTGGGCCGTCAAACTCAGTGGGTACTATATCCAATATCAACCCCGTACGGCCATCAAATCTCAAATTTTAGCAGACTTTGTGGCCGATTTCACGCCAACCCTCGTACCCGAAGTCGAAAAAGAACTTCTGTTGAAATCAGGTACATCATCGGGGATATAGATACTTTTTACGGATGGGGCTTCGAACATAAAAGGGTCTGGGTTGGGCATAGTTTTGAAACCACCCACAGGTAACACTATTAGGCAATCTATTAAAACTATCAGGTTAACTAGCAACGAGGCTGAGTATGAAGCCATGATTGCAGGTCTCGAGCTAGCTAGAAACTTGGGAGCGGAAGTCATTGAAGGTAATTGCGACTCCTTGCTGGTGGTGAGTAAAGTAAACAGAACTTTCGAAGTTCGAGAAGGTAGGATGCAAAGGTATTTAGATAAACTGCTTGTCACTTTGCACCATTTCAAACAATGGACTTTACGGCATGTATCGCAGGAACAGAATAATAAGGCCGATGCGCTTGCGAATCTGGGATCGTCGGTCGAGGTAGATGACTCGGGCTCAGGGAATGTTGTTCATCTTTCGAGATCGGTAATCGAAGAAGGTCACGCCGAAATAAATTCTACAAGCTTAACCTGGGATTGGAGAAACATGTATATTGAATACTTGAAAAGCGGAAAACTCCCACCGGATCCTAAAGATTCCAGAGCACTACGAACTAAGGCTGCTCGATTCATGTTGGCTTCATATGGAACACTGTACCGAAGAACATTCGATGGACCGTTGGCAGTATACCTAGGTCCGGGATATACCGATTATATCCTACGGGAAGTGCACAAAGGTACTTGCCGGAATCACTCTGGAGCCGATACACTGGTTTGAAAAATAATCAGAGCAGGGTATTATTGGATCGATATGGGCAAAGATGCGAAGGAATTTGTTCGTAAGTGTGAGAAATGTCAAAGGTTTGCGCCGATGATCCACCAACCCGAAGAGCAACTCCACTCAGTCATATCCCCATGACCGTTCATGAAGTGGGGGATGGATATCATCGGTCCTCTGCCATCAACCCCAGGTAAAGCCAAATTCATTTTATTTATGTCTGACTATTTTTCTAAATGGGTTGAAGTGCAGGCGTTCGAGAAAATAAGAGAAAAAGAAGTGATAGACTTTATTTGGGATCATATCATATGCTGATTCGGTATACCCGCAGAAATAGTGTGTGACAATGGAAAACAATTCGTTGGCAGCAAAGTAACAAGATTCCTCGAAGACCACAAGATAAGGAGGATACTATCGACGTCGTACCACCCTAGTGGAAACGGACAGGCCGAATCAACGAACAAAACTGTCATTCCAAACTTAAAGAAGAGGTTAAATGACGCTAAAGGGAAATGGAGAGAAATCCTGCTCGAAGTCCTTTGGGCATATTGGACGACGTCAAAATCCAGTATGGGGGCGACCCCATTCTCCTTAGTATATGGGTCTGAAGCATTGATACCAGTCGAAGTTGGTGAACCCAGTGCCAGATTTTAATTCGCAATGGAAGAATCAAACAACGAGGCTATGAATGCTAGCCTCGAACTATCGGATGAAAGATGAGAAGCTGCTCTCGTCCAATTGGCCGCCCAAAAGCAACGAATCAAAATATATTATAATCGAAGAACCAAGCTCCGCCATTTCAAGCCTGGGGACTTATTGTTAAGAAAAGTTACCCTCAATACCCGAAATCTGAATGAAGAAAAATTAGGACCGAATTAGGAAGGACCATATCATGTGCTCGAGAACATCGAAAAGGGGTCGTACAAGCTCGGCGTTATAAACGGCAAACAGCTATCAAGCCGCTGGAATGTATCACATCTAAAACGGTACTGCTAAGGTACGATCTTTCCATATTCGTTTATATTTTGAAACTGACCCCTGCAGAAGTCCAAACAAAGGCTAAGATGGATCTCTCGCTTGAAAGCACGTGTTGCACTCTTTTTCCTTACAACGGTTTTATCCCAAATGGGATTTTCGTCAAGGTTTTTAATGAGGCAAACATTGATCGTGCAACATTTACAACAATATCCGAGCCCTCTAATGAGAGTCATTTCACAACGACAAGGGTTCCAATAGGAAAAATTGTAAGAGCCAAATGGTCAAAGCGAACCATGCTCATATAGATTGACCCGAACCCAAGCGTGTAATAACGTGCGAAGAAAGCTATCTTCTTTATCGTCATCTTATATCCAAGGAATTTTCCTCTATTTTGAGAGTTATTATACAATCAGAATTAAGATAAACTCGGCCAAGCCCATGGGCTACTTTTATTTCGAGTTCGAGCAAACGCTCACTCGATCATTACACCTACGGGCTACGTTGCTTCGAGTTCGAATCATTCACTCGACCAAGCCTACGAGCTACTTTTATTTCGACTTCGATCAAACGCTCACTCGATCATTACGCCTACGGGCTATGTTGCTTCGAGTTCAAATTATTCACTCGACCAAGCCTACGGGCTACATTTATTTCGAGTTCGAGCAAACGCTCACTCGATCATTACGCCTACGGGCTACATTGCTTCGAGTTCGAATCATTCACTCGACCAAGCCTACGGGCTACATTTATTTCGAGTTCGAGCAAACGCTCACTCGATCATTACGCCTACGGGCTACATTGCTTCGAGTTCGAATCATTCACTCGACCAAGCCTACGGGCTACATTTATTTCGAGTTCGAGCGAATGCTCACTGGATCATTATGCCTACGGGCTACACTGCTTCAAGTTGGAATCATTCACTTGACTACTAAGCCTACGGGCTACTTCTATTCCGAGTTCGAGTAAGTACTCACTCGACCATTATGCCTACGGGCTACACTACTTCGAGTTGGAATCATTCACTCGACTACTAAGCCTACAAGCTACTTTTATTCCAAGTTCGAGCAAGCACTCTCTCGACCATTACGCCTACGGGCTATATTTCTTCAAGATCGAATCATTGACTCAACTAATAAGCCTTAGGGCTACATCGCTCCAATTTTGATTAAGTTATCATTGTGAAAATATTCTTGAGGCATGAATAAAATCCTCCCAAGACAGGAAACAAAAAATAGCAGCAAGTCGGCAAAAAACTATATACAAACTATCTGCATGGGTGATTACAATGTGAAAACTAAACTTTTCGGTCAGGAGCGATCTCTTCTTTATCATGCTCACCCCCGTTTTCGGATCCGCTCTTACCCCTATCATCATCATCATCGTCACCATCATCTCCATCAAAAACCAGAGCTTCAGCATCGACTTCGAGTTCTTTGGCTCTTTTTATCTCTTCAGCGAGATCGAAACCACGAGCATGGATCTCCTCGAGCATTTCCCTTTGAGATCAGCACTTAGCAAGGTTGGCGACCCAATGTGCTTGAGTATTGGCGGACTCGACTGCCTCTCTTGCCTGGACTTGAGCAGCTTCAGCATCAGCCCGATAGACGGCCATGAGCGCATCTGCATCGACCTTTACCTTTTCGGCATCAGATTCGGCCTTGGCAAGTACAGAGGCCAACCGAGCCTCAAGCTCCTCAATTCTTCTTGCTTGAACCAGGCCCTTTTCGTTTATTTTCTGAAGTTGGGCTTCAGACGATGATAACTGGGCTCAAGCAGTCTCTTTTTCTGCAGCAAAACGGTCCATACCTTCTTTCCACCGCAAAGACTCCATTCTTATTACATCGACCTCCTCACGAAGCTTCCCGATCATCTCAATGTTTTGCTGTAGCTGTGAGACCGAAATGTTAGCTATCGTTCCAGTATCAAGCCCATAGGCTTTCAAAAGCCTCATTACCTGCTCAGACAAATCGGTCTGATCTCGATAAGCCCTGGCCAGCTCAGCTCGGAGGTCTTTTATTTCCCTTTCTCTCTGCCCTAAGGAAAGTCTAAGGGAGTTCCTCTCGTCAGTAACCTATTGTAGGTCGGCCTCATATTGATGTAGCTCATTTTGGGATCGAGAACATTGTTCTCAATGAACTGCCACTGCCTACAAACAAACAAGAAGTGAAGTTAACAAAAAATGAGCATAAAGATAGCACCGATAGAATAATATTAAAAGATCGCCTGATTCAGAGCTTGCCGCAATCCAAGAAAATGATCCGATTTATCACCAGCACTGGCAATATCCTCAATACCGGTAAATAGGTCACGAAAGGGATCTTCTCCATCGAGAGCTCCCAAAGCTTGAGCTTCCCGAATCACCCCTGCGGAAAAAGCGGGAAAGGTAGACGAATCCTCGGCTGCTTCCCCAAATAAATCGCCTGGAGCATTTTCCTCAGTTCGAAGGGGTTCGAGGGCCTCTTTGATCGTATCCCCTGCCCGTTGACTCCGATGAGATACGTCCTCGATATCTGACAGTTCGGGAACTCTACCTGAATCTTTCTCTGGTATATCCTCAGTTCGAGGCGGAGCCTCATGGAGCATCGTCGATCCAACCACCGATAAGGCATCGGTGTTTCTTCTCACCCGGACCGCCAGCGCGGACTCATCGTTTTCTTCTTCTTCTTCTTCTTCTTCATCCCTTAGGCGCAAGACAGATTCCACGATCAAAGGAATGACATTCTTGTTTGGCTTACGAACCATCCTCTTCTTCAGTTTTGGATCTTCGGGAACGGAGGCTCTTTTCCTTTTATGCTCCTTCACCGGCTTCGGGACAGAGGCTGAAATTTGCTCCTCATTAGACAAAGGCCTCAAAACTGCGTGTTTAACCAAAACCTGCATATGGGAAACCTTAGTAAAATAGTTTAGTAAAATAGTTTGAAAACCACCTCGTTCAGATCATCAAAGAGTACGAGAAATGAGCTTACCGTGATTTTTGGCCTCCCACCGACCCTTTGACAAATCACGCCTTGAGCGTTCGACATATGTGGAGGTCGAAACAAGGGCTCGTACCCAGTTCTTAAGATTGGGAACTGCTCTGGGCATCCAGGGAACCGCTACATCACAAAAAGAGGAGTGTCGATGAGAGAATAAATGAAAGAACAATGTAGAAGTAACAGCGAAGTCACACTTACGTTTCATATTCCACTCCTCAGGAAAGAGCATCTTCTCAGTCGGAATCAGGTCTGAAAGTTCTTACTCGAACGAACCTGCCCATCCAACCCCGGTCCCTGTCTTCGTCAATACTCGAGAACAGAGCCTTGGTAGCCCGACGCTGAAGTTTTATTAACCCTCCTCGAAAAGGTCGAGGATGATACAATCGGATAAGATGGTCGAGGGTGAATGGCATCCCCTCGATTTTGCTCACAAAATATCGGATCAGGATATTGATCCGCCACAGAGAAGGATAGACCTGGCCTAGGGTTACCTGGTATTGATGGCAGAAGTCGATAATAACGGGATCAAGGGGACCCAAAGTGAAAGGATAAGTATACACAATCAGAAACCCTTTTCACGTAAGAAGTGATATCTTCATCAGGGGTAGGAATTATTATTTCTTTTTCACCCCAATTGGAATCCTTCTTTAGCTGTTTGAGGTGCTTCTCGGTTATCGAACACATGTACCTCAATACCGGCTCACACCGGCCAGGGACCGATGAACCTTTATCGACCTTAAAATCCAAAGTAAGAACACATGCCCCGGGAACACACTCCTCAGGCCGTGGTTCTATCGGTGTCTCATCGGGTCATACTGTGAGGATGAAGCCTTCTCTTTCTGAGGATGTTGAGTGGTTTGTGATGTTTTCGTCATTTTCGAACTCAAAGGTGAGGAATAGAAGAAAGTAACAAAGATTTTGTAGAATTGAAGAGGGGCTTTTTTAGAAAGGAATCACAGATCTACTGATAAGTTGGAGAGTACGGAGAAGAACTTGGGAAACTTGGAAGATAGAAGAGGTAAAAATGGTAAAAGATAAAAGAAAGGGATATTTATAGATTCAAGCGATGGTGGTTCAAATGGCCGACCACCGCCTGACATACATTAAATGCTTTGAAAGACTAAAATGACGGGACAGCTACCAGATGCGTCATGGTCAAACCCGATGGAAACTTCAGGTTACAATCCGATCGAGCCGTTAAAAAATCATATCATTTCTCGCCACATTCTTTCTGAGAAACGAGGGAACTATCTGTATACGGTCGAAATAGATTTCGGCCTTAGCACATCCGATCGAGTTCGAACGATGGCCTATCGAAGTAAGACCCCGAAGGTGGAACAAATCCAATCTCAAACCTGGGGAGGCTGATCCGTATCAAGTTCAATATCATTATCAAGCTCGAATGAAAATCGATGCAGAGTAGATCTACCATGCCGATAATTTAGAGACCAACCAACATTGACCTCGAATCAATTCGAGGGCTCGGACTAGGATCGGGCTCGAATCAAGGTCGCAAGCTCGAGTCAAAATCAAGCTCAAACCAAAGTCGACGGCTCTAAGCAAGATCGAGCTCGCAGACAAAAGCCGTTGCAATCCCACTAGAGAGAATCTTGGCGGGAATTATGGAAAAGCTGACTTATCATGGGTCTCCCACTGAAGGTTTATTTTATTATGCTTGCAGCCAAATCCCTCCACTATAAAAGGGTTTGGTTACCATTTCTTAAGGACAAGTTTTTCCAGGATTATATTGTAAAAAAGCACTATATTTCTTTACAGCAAAGCATTATTCTTTCAGTTTTCTTAGATTGATTCTATTTATGGAATCCTAAGATTCATTTGTTCCGGGCAACCTTATCTATTTCATATTCTCTCCAATCTATATTCACATTTATCATTACATTTTGTGTTAAGTTATACCACATATCTTTGGAACTGCGTATAAATTCAACTATATCCATTTTTCGGGTAAACATAGGGCTTTGCTTGGCAATGTGTGTAACTAAGTGGAAGTAGTACAACAATTTCCTTTGTATGTTATTGTTTCCTTGTCTTTCATATATTGTACGATATTTGAAAAGTGATGTGACTTCCCGTTAATGAATAATACTCCCTCCGTTTTAATTTATGTGAACCCATTCGACTAGATACGGAGTTTAAGAAAAAAAAGAAGGCTGTTGAACTTGTGGTGTAAAATGAGACACATATATTTTTTGTGGCTATACATCATTGCATAAAAATAAATTATTTTCAAATAACGAAAGATATCATTCTTTTTGTCAAAGACTAAAAAGGAAATAAGTTCAAATAAATTGAAACGGAGAGAGTAATATCTTCCATTTGGAATGCTTTTTGCATTAGCTTTTTAGTACTTGTATGATTCATCATATATTTATTAGAGGTATTTAACATTTTAGTGCATATGTAGACGGTGTTAGGTTCTTTTTTCTTATTATTATCTTGTCACGACCCAAAACCCAATCTGTCGTGATAGCGCATAACACACTTGCTAGAAAAATCGGACATAGCAATAAGGAATCAAAATAGCAAAATTTACAGAAATAACATAAGTCTAAAACCTCAATAACATAATAATGCCAATACAAGATAAATCCCTCAGAACTGATAAATACAGTGTCGTGATCTCTAATACGGACATACAAGTCTGAAATTACCAAATACAATATTGTCTGAAATAAAGACAACAATACATAAGAAAAGAGATGGCAATACTGCGGTCGAGAATGCAGTTCTACCTCGTCTCTCAATGATCCGCTCTGCTCCATGCCTCAGCTACTGATGACTGGGTCCGACACCTAGATCTGCAAAATTAAGTGCAGAGTGTAGCATGAGTACAACCGATCTAATGTACTCAGCAAGTATCATAACTAATCTCGTCGAGATAAAATAAGCAATAATTATAGATTATACGTGCTATAACATGTACAGTTTCATAAATTCAACAAGCACAAAATAGTAATGTGATCAAGTATAAAGCATAAAGAGAACAATCTGTGTGTGCACAATTACTCAAGTGCTATGCTCAGTAAATGATACAACATATAAGGATGATATTCAAATGAATCAGGTAAATAACCCCAAAAATTGCAAGTAAAGATGACATGCAAAATTCAAAACAAACACTGGCCAGATTTTGCTCAACCTTTTCATATCCATACCAAATCACTGATCAGTTTTTCCTCAATATCCATGTGTACTCCATAAAGAGAGAAACATGAGAGGGCGAACCTAGGGGTACGGATTCATATCCACATGCATGCACGACCAATTTAACGTGCTACCAGCCCGACGTGGTCATAAGTATAACAATATAATCCGCCCGGCGTGGTCATAATAAGTGTCGATATCGACCCTCTCATCACTACTTCCACTACTAGAAATTCGGCAAAAACCGACCAAGGTCGACCGACCAACTTTGGTCAGTCAAAAAACCGACCAAAGTTGGTCGGTTTTTCAAAACAAAAAAAAATTTTTTTTACGAAACCGACCAACTTTGGTCGGTTTTCTTTGGCGCAGAAATGCGGGAAACTATTTTTGTGTCCCGCAAAATTTATGTTTCAAGAAACTGACCAACTTTGGTCGGTTTTTCAATTAAAATAAATAAAAATTAATATTAAAAAAACCGACCAAAATTGGTCAGTTAATTCGGCCGGTCATTTAAAAAAACCAACCAACTTTGATCGGTAATTTTACTTGTTAATAAAACCGACCAACTTTGGTCGGTTATTTTCGCGCGAAAATACAATTAAAGAGTATAAATCAAATAAAAGATAGTTTTAAAACAAAATGTATCAATGGTCCAGTGGTAGAATAGTATCCTCCCACAGTACAGACCCCGGTTCGATTCCCAGATGGTGAATCTTTTTATTACATAATTAAAATACCGACCAACTTTGGTCCGTTTTTTTTGCAATATATATTGTTTTTTAATATAATTGACCGACCAAAGTTGGTCGGTAATTTCCAACCAACTTTGGTCGGTATGCCTTTCCGATCACAAAAATACCGTCCACGCATAAATGGTCGCGTTTTGGTCGGTTTTTGGCCATTACCAACCAACGTTGGTCAGTTTTTTTGGTCAGTTTTTACCGGATTTCTAGTAGTGTTCTTCGAGGTAAGACTAGATATTTATAGGGTACACGTTGTTTACCTACTCACACTACACTCTGCACTAATCGTGCGAGATCTGAGGCAGGTACATCTGGTGGCCAGTCAGGTGCGTATCCCCGCTACCCGAAGATCTAGTGGTGAGTTGCTTCCTATGCTATATTCTGCAGCACCCAGAGTCTCCTCCTTGTTGTATTTACTTTTTTCTCTTCTACAAGAAATTGGACTAATTGTGGTAGCAAGTTTTGTATGTTCTACTAGTTTGCTCGTGCACTTGTGACACCTAGTTTTGAAAAATACTAGTAGATATTCATGATTTTTGTCTATTAATTTTATTACTTCACTCTTATGTTTATTTTATTCTTTATATCACTATAGTCATTGACTCTTAGTTTCTTTATTAAACAAAAAATTATGACTTTAAAAATATTCAAATGAATAATTAAATGGATAGTTAATCGATGCTTTGTCTAACGGCGACGTTGGGCGCGGCCTGCCGTAAGAATTAGGTGGTGACATGTTTCGTCCTTATTAGATACTCCTAGTGTTAATCCCAAATAAATTAGTATGAAGAGACCCAGCTTTACAACTCTATAGTAGTGCTAGAGCCTCGATATTCCCCGCCTCGCCAACTAGTATGATTTCACATTTTCGAAGGTTGACTTTTAGGCCTGATAACAAAAATTGAGGAAGCTAGCCAAAGACCGAAAGATGATCTAAATACTTCTGAGATTAAGCAAGGTGAAAAGCTTAAGATGATTTTATGTTACATTGATTATTAATACACTTTAATTTCTTTTTTGATATTTTTGTGTCATTACAATTATGTTTAATGTTTATTCATCTAGGAATCCTTCATTTTATTTTATCTTTTTGAAACTTTCCTTCTTCTAAAACCTAGCTGCAAGCCGTTGATACACTAGATGTTTCACTTTTTCAATTTTATAGTAAATAACATGTTTCTCTGCTTATTATTAGATGGTTCACTTAAATCTATAGAAGACAGTGGACTACCCAAAATTGAGGAAGCATGCCAAAATCTGCAGGATCATCTAAATGCTTCTGAGATCAAGCAAGGTGAAGAGCTTAAGATGACTTTTGTTACATTAATAAATAATAGTATTACACCTCAAAATCATTTGAGATTTTAATGTCAATTTCATTACTGTATATTTTTCTGCTTATTCATCTACAAATCCTTCACTCTGAATTTTCTTTTTGCAAAATTTTTCCTTCTGTTGTTAAAACTTGCTGCAACCTTCACTTGTTGATTTCCGTACTTCAAGCATCATCAGCAAGCAACAAACACTTCAATATTTTCAGGACACCTTTACTGCTTTATCATTTATGGAACTTTCTTTATCATTCTGTTGTAGTATCTTCTTTTGTGTCCGGAATGCATTTACTACTAACAGTGATCTCATGTTGCACCATGGTTTTTGTTTTTTGTGTCTTCTAAGTAGACTAGTTGAAGACAGTTGAAGTACGTCGAGAAATATTTGATTTCAGTTGTGGTTTAAACCAAAAGGTTGTACTTTACGAAGTTCTTTTGAATAAAATAGTAAAAAAACAATTCATGTAGTGTATGAACTATGAAGTACATTCTTCAACTCTATTTATTTCTATTAACTATTTTTGATAGGTCTTCCGCAACTTTATTTTTTATCTTTTATAGTAGTAATATAATTCTGCTTCCCTTTTGAATCTCTAAATTAAGTTGTTTTTTTTTTACAGAAGGTTCTCACTATCAGTAGAAGAGGAAGTTGCGGATGTATATGCAAAAAGAAAGAAAACCTTGGTGAATATAACAAATGTACTGTTAGAATAGTTATGTGAATATATGTAATTAGTTCTAGTCATATGTAATAGGAGTAGGTTATGTGTTATGTATACATATAAATAGAGTTCATTGTAACATAGAATATTAATAAATATATATTTTTCTCTCGTACTTTCTCACATGCTATTAGAGCATTGATGAGATAATTATGGTTGTGCGTCATTCCAACGATATCCGGGAAGAAATCAGTCGTCACCGAGCATGTAACGACCCAGCTGGTCGTTTTGAGAGTATTAGCCTCGAACCCCTATTCATTACTCCCTCTATTTTATTTTGTGGTTACATAACTTGCCGGAGGATTTGTTTTTGGTTTTGGAGTGAAATGGGACACATAGTCCCTAAATTAGGAGTTTAAGTTCTAGGAATTGACCGTAGTTTGAATTGTGTGAAGACGACTACGGAATGGAGTTTCGACGGTTTCAATAGCTCCGTAGGGTGATTTTGGTCTTAGGAGCATGTTGGGATGTTGAATTGGAGGTTCGTAGGTCATTTTAGCGTCATTTGGCGAAAGTTGAAAAATTGGATGAATTTTGAAAAGTTTGACCGGGGGCGGACGTTTTGATATTGGGGTCAGATTCTGATTTCGGAAGTTGAAATAAGTCCATAATGTCAATTATGACTTGTGTACAAAATTTGAGTTCAATCGGACTTGATTTGATAGGTTTCGACATCAGATGTAGAAGTTCGAAATTTTAAAGTTCATTAGGCTTGAATCGATGCACAATTCATGTTGTTAGCGTTTTTTGATGTGATTTAAAGGCTCGACAAAGGTCATATGATGTTTTAGGATTGGTTGGTATATTTGGTCGATGTTCCAGGGGCCTCGGGTGATTTTCGGATGGTTAACAGATCAATTTTGGACTTGATAGACTGCTGAAGAATTTCGGGTGCCACTTCTGGTTTCCTTCTTCGCATTCGCGTCGGGAGTCCCACGTTCGCGAAGGCTAGCTGGTGGCAGTGAAGAATTGTTCTCTGCGTTCGCGAAGAGGGAGCTGCGTTCGCGAATGACTGAGTAGGTGGTGCATTGTGAACGCGTAAAGGGGGCCGCGTTCGCGAAGAGGAAGAAGAGGCAGCTGGGATCCCATACATTTGGTCTTCGCATTCGCAAAATAGGTACCGTGTTCGCGAAGCTAGGGGTTAGATAAGCACCACGTTCGCGAGTGGAGCCTCACGTTCACAAAGAAGATTTTGGGGCAGTAGATGGGTTTGTGCTACACGAACGCGAGAGGAGGACCGTGTTCGCGAAAAAGAAGATCACTCGGCAGATTTAAATATTTTAAAAATGAGGGTTTGAGTTCATAACACAAAAATTTATTTGGGAGCTAAGTGGGAGGCGATTCTTGGAGAGATTCTTAAGTGGTTGATTAGGGTAAGTGATTCCTACCTAGTTTTGGTTAATTTTCATGATTATGTCTTTAATTTCATCATTAAATTAGCAATTTCGGGGAAAATGGAGGAAAGTTCTTAGGCCGAATTTTGAGGTTTTGATCGAGATCTTGGTGTCGGATTTTAGTAAAATTGGTATGGTTGGACTCGTGGTCGAATGATTGTTCGTATTTTATGATTTTTACCCGATTCCGAGACGTGGGCCTGGGTCGACTTTTTGGGGCGAGTTTTCACTTATTTGCTAGTAGTAGTTTCATTATTTAAATTAGTTTCTTGTAGATATATTTATAGTATGTAATTATTTTGGCTAGATTCGAGCCGATCGGAGTCGAAAAATCGAGGGAAAGGCATTCTTATCGACTGATTGAGCAAGATGTGAGGTAAGTGACTTGTCTAATCTTGTGTGGGGGAACCTCCCCTTAGGATTTGGTACTGTTGTAACAATTTTTGATATGTGAGCGTCGTGTACACGAGGTGACGAGTACGTACATGGGCTAAATATGAAAATTTCGGTTCTTGCTGAGTAGTCTTCTTTTAAATTCCTTTACTGAGTTGCCTTAGCATGTGTAGCTGTCATGTTTAGCCTAGTATCACATGTCTACGTGTCTTAACTTTTACTTGAAATTTGTGCAATACGCTTAGTTGAATTACTTGCCTCCGTGATCTTGTATTCAGTCTTTAACCGTATGATTCCTTGCTGTAAATTCGTTGTTCCATAGGTTACGAGTTGTGTCTTTACTTTTGGGACTACAAGGTGGTACCTCGTAAGATCCCCCTATTGAATAGTTACTTTTGGGACTATGAGACAGTACCTCGGGAGCTCCCCCTGTTGCATATTTACTTTTGGGACTACGAGGTGATATCTCGGGAGATCCCCCTGTTGTGTATTTATATTTGGGACTACGAGACGATACATCGGGAGCGCCCCTGTTATTTACCTCTATTTGCGGTGCTGTTACCTTTCTGAAATTTCTCGTTGTTCATTTCTCAGTCATTTTATTGTATTATTATATTTTCAGCCATTTCTCAGTCATTTCCTTTTATTCCAGTAAGGCCCTGACCTGAACTCGTCACTACTCTACTGAGGTTAGGGTTGGCACTTACTGGGTACTGTTGTGGTGAACTCATACTACACTCTGCACATTTTTTTGTGCAGATCCAGGTTCTTCCTACCAGGCCAGATACCAGTGAGCTGGATCGTACGTGGAGACTTCAAGGTATATCTGCTAGCGTCCGCAGACCTCGGAGTCCCTCTCTATCCTTATTATGTTGTTTTCTTTATTTTCTTTAGACTCTGATGTATAGAGACACTTAGTATTTTCTCTTAGAAACTTATAACTTATTTCTACTGGATTTTGGGAGTTGTAATTATTTGAATCGCAGTTTCTATTTATATATCATGTGTTGAGATTTGAGTTCAGTTTTATATTAAGTTATTTCGCCAATTGTTAGGCTTACCTAGTCTTAGAGACTAGGTGTCATCACGACAACCTACGGAGGGAAATTGAGATCATGACAGAGCAATTGTTCGGCGACTTAAGAAGTTGTTTGCATCAAAATCCTTTTTTACCAGTATTGCGCATAAACCAGCACCACCATAGTGTTCACCATCCTCCGGCGACCAAACCCCACCGGAAAAATCCCATCCACGCACCCTCACGCGCCGACCAGACAAAGATTTTTCTAGCAAGATCTGTCCACGCATCGATGCGTGGACCACCTTTCGCCAGTTTCCGACGAAGCTTCTTTTGGACAGAGCACTCATGAGGTTATTCTGAGTCTGTCCATTCAAGTTTCATCAGATCCCGGTATCCTTTTTATTTTCCATCGTGTGAACAATATTTTTCCAAAAACAAGTGTTCTAATTTGGCATTTCAAGGTTAACCATACAACTTTTAATCAAGCATCTGAGAAATTGGTTGTAGCAAAATGGAATCCAATACTATGAATAGTTGGATGGTTTGTCTACCAGATTTATTGAGTTCCTTTAGTATAAAGCATGTAAACATACATCTTCAGAGATAGCTTCTGTTGTTCAAATAGGTAATAGCGTAACTTATGTCTCCCAATATTCATCCTCCGAGTCTTGTCTCATTGACTCAGATACGTATGATCATATTTATGGTAACAAATCTTTTTTCACTACTATTTCATGTTCTCAATCTCTTCCAACAGTCACAATGGCCAACTGGCTTCAAACCATGGCAACTGAAATAGGTCAAGCAAGTCCACTTCCTTCCTTACCTTTAGATTCAATTCTTTATTCTCCCGGTAGTCCTTTTAATATCATAACCATTAGTTGCTTAGCCAAATCCCTTAAATTCTCTATTTTATTTCATGATGACCTTTCATGATGACCTTGTTTTTATACTGGAACGCAGTACGGGGCGGATCATTGGTACCGAGCATAAATGGAATTGACTTTATTATCTTATCCTTGAAAAATCACATGGAATCACATTTTATCTTCCTTCAACAACTTGTCTTGTTACTAATTCACCAGATTTATTACATAAACGGTTGGGACATCCTAGTTCGTCAAAACTTCAAAACTTGGTACATGGTTTATCTCACTTGTTCGCTCTAGAGTATGAGTCATGTCAACTCGTTAAGAATACTCGCTCCAATTTCTCTCGATGTCTTGATAATCGAGTAGAGTCACCTTTCATTTTAGTCCATTCAGATGTTTGGGATCCTAGTCGAATCAGTTCCACTTTGGGATTCCGCTACTTTGTCAGTTTCATTGATTATTCCAGGTGTACTTGGATATTTTTGATGAAAAATCGATTTGAGTTATTTTCTATTTTTCAGACCTTCGATGCTAAAATTCAAAATCAATTTGGGGTTTCTATCAGCATCTTTCGTAGTGATAATGCCCTAGAGTGTTTGTCTTCCCCATTTCAGCAGTTTATGAACTCTCATGGAATTATTCATCAAATATCTTGTCCGTACACATCTCAACAAAATGATATAGTTGAAAGAATAAATAGACATCTCATTGAAACTGCTCATACCCTACTCATAAAATCTCATCTTCCGTTGCATTTTTGGGGGGATATTGTTCTCACATCGTGTTATCTTATTAATCATATGCCATCCTCTACTATCCAGAATCAAGTTCCATTCTCTGTATTGTTTTCCCACATACATTTGTTCTCTCTTCCACCTCGTGTCTTTAGGAGTACGTGTTTTGTTCATAACCTTAATCCGGAAATGGATAAGTTAGCTCCTTGTACTCTTAAGTGCGTATTTCTGGGTTACTCGAGAATGCAAAGGGTATTGGTGCTATTCAATTGACCTCCAATGGTACCTTATGTCTGTTGATGTAGCCTTCTTTGAAACCCAATCATACTTCACAGGCCCATGTGATCACTTAGATATTTTTGAGGTGCTACCAGTTCTATATTTTGGAGATTCAGTCACTATCTCCCATTCAGCTTCCTCCACAACTCTAGCTCCACCACCTACAACTTCAGTTCGAGCTCCACCATCTATAGCTCTAATTCCATCACCTAGTCTAGTTTAAGCTTCTACAGCTCCATCACTCCTGACTTATCATCATCGTCTGCGCCCAGCATCATGCTCAGGTAATTCACGTACCGCACCTAACCCTGATCCTACTACGGACTTGTCTCCTTCTAATCAATCGACTGCACTTAAAAAAAGTATACAATCCACACTTAATCTAATCTCCATTATGTGGGTTTAAGTTACCATCGTCTGTCATCACCCCATTATATATTTGTATCATCTTTGTCCTCTATTTCTATCCCTTAATTCTATAGCTGAAACACTGTCTCATCCAGGATGGCAATATGCTATGATTGACGAGATGTTTGATTTACATACGCGTGGTACTTGGGAGCTTTTTCCTCTTCCTCGGGTAAATATACTGTTAGTTGTAGTTGGGTGTATGCAGTCAAAGTTTGTCCATATGGCTAAGTTGATCGACTTAAGGCTCGTCTTGTTTCCAAAGGGTATACTCAGATATTTGGGCTTGATTACAGTGGTACTTTCTCTCATGTGGCTAAAATAGCATCAGTCCAACTTATTTTTATCCATGGCTATTGTTCGCCATTGTCCTCTCTATCAGTTGGACATTAAGAATGCCTTCATTCATGGTGACCTTGAGGATGAGGTTTATATGGAGCAACCACCTGGTTTTGTTGCTCATGGTGGTCTAGTGGTCTTGTATGTCGGTTGCGCCAGTCCCTATATGGTCTAAAGCAGTCTCCTTGAGCCTGGTTTGGTAAGTTCAGTACAGTTATTCAGGAGTTTGGCATGACTCATAATGAGGCTGATCACTCTGTGTTTTATCGACATTCTGCTTCAAATCTCTATATTTATCTGGTGGTTTATGTAGATGATATTGTTATTACCGATAATGATCAGGATGGTATTACTAAGTTGAAGCAATATCTCTTTCAGCACTTTTAGACTAAGGATCTGGGAAGATTAAGGTATTTTTTAGGTGTTGAGGTCTATCAGTCTAGCTCAGGTATTGTGATCTCATAACGAAAGTATGCATTAGACATTCTTGAGGAGACAGAAATGACAGGCTGTAGACCTGTTGACACTCCTATGGATCCGAATTCCAAACTTCTACAGGACAAGGGAGCCTCTTAGCGATCTTTCAAGATATAGGCGATTGATTGGTAAATTAAATTACCTCACAGTGACTAGACCTAGCATTTCCTTTCATGTGAGTATTGTGAGTTAGTTTATGAATTCACCATATGATTGTTATTGGGATGCAGTTGTCCGCATTCTTGGATATATAAAATCAGCTCCAGGAAAAGGATTATTGTTTGAAGATCGAGGCCATGAGCAAATTATTGGATATTCATATATTGACCGGGCAGGATCACCTTCTGATAGACGTTCTACGTCTGGATATTGTGTCTTAGTAGGAGGTAATTTTATGTCTTAGAAGAGCATGAAACAGAATGAGGTTGCTAGGTCTAGTGCAAAAGCAAAATATTGAGCAATGGGTATGGAGACATGTGAGCTAATTTGGATCAAACAATTGCTCAAGGAGTTAAAATTTTGTGAGATCAGCCAGATGAAACTTGTGTGTGATAATCAAGCTTTTCTTCATATTGCATCAAATCTAGTGTTCCATGAGAGAAATAAATACATTGAAATTGATTGTCACTTTGTCAGAGAAAAGATACTCTCACGAGATATTGCTACAAAGTTTGTGAAGTTGAATGATCAACTTGCAGATATTTTCACCAAGTCTCTTACTAGTTCTCGTATTAGTTACATATGTAACCAGCTCGGTACATATGATTTATATGATCCAGCTTGAGCGGGAGTGCTAGAATATGTATATGAATATATGTAATTAGTCCTAGTCTCGTATATTATAAAAGTAGGCAATGTGTTATGTATACATAGAAATATGGCTCATTGTAATATAGAATATTAATAATATATATTTTTTATCACATGTGCCATAGTAAAAGGAAGAGCTCATCGAAAGACCTTTATTATCAACAACAATAGTCGTGGCTGGTGAAGTGTGTAAAAGTCCCACAGCATATAAGGTTGCAAAGGAAGCAGAAGACACTGTTGCACAGCTTGCACTAATGGCACTGTCCACAATTGCCTTTGAAAAGTAAAGCCCTTTGTAATATATCTGAGTTTAAGGTCACCTATAGGGTTATTAAAGGTAAATACCTATTATAAGCATTACTTTGTAACCTGATAGAAATGGTAATTAACCTACTATAATAGATTAAAGTAGTGTAAATTTGTTTACATATATAATTTAAATTCTATCTTAGTAGTCAATGTGTCTAGTGTGCTTCTAGTTTTTTCAGTTTCTATTTTGGTGATTGGCACGGAAATTGACAATTGACAATGTCAGTCATGCGCCACTCCTGTGTCTTCTACACTGCCAATAGCTGATATTACGTTTTTCGTCCTTTTTATTCTTTTTGTCGAAAAGTAATATAAGCAATTACAAGAGTTTTCTGCAAGAACTGGCATAACATGAAGGACTTTGCTTGCCTGAATATAAGATCATCAGGATTGGTGGGCTTGACAATTTGACATTCTTCTCAACTATAGAAATTGAAGGTGAAGTCGTTCATGTAGATGCTGCAAAGTCCAAGAAAAATGCAGTAGAAAATGTTGCCAAGGTTGCTTATGTAGTTTTGGCAAATGTAATGACCCGATCAGTCGTTTTGAGCTTTAGCGTCCCGTTTGGTTGTTTGAGATCTTGAGTAGCTTCAAATTTTGTATTATGACTTGCGTGTATGACCGGCTTTGACTTTTGAGCGATTCAGGATTGATTTGGAAGAATGATTCTCATTTTAGAAGCTTTAAGTTGGAACAATTGACCAAGTTTGACTTTTGTGTATTTGATCTCGGATCAGAGTTTCGATGATTCCGTTAGGTCCTAATGGTAATTTTGGACTTGGACATATGCCTAGAATTGGATTTGTAAGTTCCTAGGTTGATTTGGTACGTTTTGGCGAAAGATGATAATTTAAAGGTTTAGAATTTTCCTAAGTTTGACCACGATTTGACTTTACAGATATCGGGTTCGAATTTTGGTTTCGGGACTTGAAACAAGCTCATTCTGTCATTTGGAACATGTATGTAAAATTTGGTATCATTTTGAGTTGGTTTGATTGGAATTGGACACACGGTTGTGTTTCTAGTAATTCTTGAAGTTCATTGTGATTTTCATGTGTTTTGATATCCGATTCGTGGTTCCAGATGTTATTTGGTGTTTTGATAGCACGAGCGAGTTCGCATGATGTTTATGTTTCTCTGTGGATGTTTGGTGTAGATCCCCTAGGGTTCGAGTGAGTTTCGGACACGTTCCGAAGTGTTTTGTGAAAGGTTCATTTTTGCTACTGCTTCAGGTCTCGCGAATGTAAGATCTTGTTCCCATTTGTGGACCTTGCATTTGCGAGGTTGTAATGACTCGGCCGGTCATTTTGTGAATTGCAATAATTTTTCCCTATTTTTTGCTTCTTCTATGTTCATTCGTAGTTATGTGACTAGCGGGGGTGGGTGGATTGGTCTTGGGAAAGTATCAGAGTGAACTGGGATATTTAGTCCCAAGGACCAGACGAATGAGATATGAATTCCATTTAGGCGGGTCAAGACTTGGCTTGACCCTGTGTTGGAAGCTTAAGTTGAAAGAATTGATCGTAGTTTGAATATTATGTAGATGACTTCGGAATGGAATTTTAATGGTTCCAATAGCTTTGTATAGTTATTTTGGACTTAGGTTTATGTCTGGATGTTGATTTGGAGGTCCATAGGTTGATTTGATGTTCTTTGGCAAAAGTTGAAAAATTGAAGGCTTGGAAGGTTGAGAGGTTTGATCGAGAGTTGACTTTGTCTATATTGGGTTTGCAATTTTGTTTTGGAATTTGGAATACATCCGTTGTGTGAATTGGGATTCGCATGCAAAATTTGAGGTCATTCAGAGTTGATTCGATACAGTTCGGCATGAGTTTTGGAAGTTAAAAGTTCATTAGTTTCATTAGGCTAGAATTGTAGTGCGATTTGTGGTTTTAGTATTGTTTGACGTAATTTGAGGCTTCGAGTAGGTTCGTATTGTATTTAGGAATTGTTGGTGGTATTAGACGGGGTCCTGGAAGCCTCGGGTGTGTTTCAGATTGGCCCCGGATCATTTCTCCATGTTTTGGCATTACTGATTTCTGATGTCTGGTTTTCTTCTTAGCGATTGCGGAAGGGTAGTCACGATCGCGTAGTGTATTATTGAAGGCTAGATGATTGTTCTTCGCGTTTGGTAAGTGGTGACCGCATTTGCAATGATTTGAGGTGCATTGTCCTTTGAGATCACATGTGGGCCAATGTGTTCGCGTAGAAGGGAGGCTGGCTGGGGACGGGTGGCGGTAAGTCTGCGATCGCGAATGTAACATCCCAGAAAATTTTGAAGTACTTAAGCGCTATTAAGAAAGTTGATGTGCACTAATTATATTATTTTGAGTACATACGAGGACTATTAATATGATGGATATCAATTAGATATGATAATAAGTGTACGAGACATATTATAAGTGATGTGGGATCTAAGGAGAGCCCTAAGTCCAAGTTAAGTTGAAACTTTCATGATAGACTAAAGTTTCAAATGGGTACGCACAAGATCAAACTTTGAATGAGTATATCTACATATATATAAAAGGTTATGTGATGATCTACCTATCAAATTAAAGATCTTTGAGTCTAGTTTCTAACGATTCAAACCGTTTGTCATTTGGACACTGCTACAAGAAGTTATCACCAAATTACCAAAGGTTGGCGGAATGCGATTCTGCGGCCAATTCTGCGACCGCAGAACCATTATTTGATTGCAGAAGTGGTTATATGACTGCAAAATTAGTCGCAGACCTATCCAGTGAAGCCCATTTCTGGGCACCATACCCATTCTGTGGTCCATTATGCGACCGCAGACCTGATTTTGGAGGGTTAATTTAGCTATTTTCATAACCCGACCCCATTTTGATAAATAGGCTCTGGAGCTTATTTTGGGGCAATTATCTGAGGTTCTTTAGAGAGAAGTAAGAGTGTTCTAGAGAGAGGAAGTAGATAAAGTATTTTGTTCATCAACATCTTGTTCAAGCCTTGAAATCCAACAAGGAAATCTCACAAGATCTTCACTCAAGAGGTAAGTTTCAAACCCCTAGTCTTCAATTTCGAGTTTGGGGTAAAAGATTGGTGATTAGGAGTATGATTCTTAGGTGTAAGAGTATTATATATATATGCTTGTACCAATAAGTTTTGTGTGAAGGTTGTTGAGCTTAAATAAGTAAAGATTGGGTTGAGGATTGAAGGAAATCTTGTAGAAGAACCTTGTCGTTATATTTGCACACCTAGTGTTTGATAAAATGTTCAAATGAGCTGAAACCATGAATACCTTCCTAATTTGTGTTCAATTTTATTATGTCTCAAAATAGATTGGGATTGCTAGAATTTTCGGAACGTTGTAGTAATTTAAGGAAAGCTCAAAGCGAGGTATGTTGGCTAAACTTCTTTCCTAGAATTGAATCCCATGATGTTCTTGTAAGTCCCGAATTATTCTTTATAAATCAACTATTCCGAATAAGCTTTGTGTTAAAAGGTATATGTTCGAAATGTGTTCCGGATGCTCCTATCATATGATGTTATCATTCGAGAATGTGTTCAAGAATGATATGTGTATTAAAATGTTATGGCTTTGAGTCATGTTCCAAATGAAAGCTAGTATACCGAATTGTGTAAGAAAAACTCGACATGCTTAAGATACTAAATTGCTCATATGTGTTGTGTACCTAAAGTCATGATTTGAAGTGCCTTGTTGTTGATAATATATAAAGATGCTCGAAAGAAAAAGAAGAGAGTGGTGATATGAAGTGTGGACACCGTGTTAAGAATGAAAGTTATACTTGTGGCAAATGAAATGACATGAGAAAAGTTAATAAATGATCTTTGATTTAATTGTACCAAAATGACTTCAAAATTAGAATTGCCTAAAAGCTTATGTACTCAAGTCATACCCATATGTGTATGTTTTAACTAATTCTATGCTTTGTGAGTATTTTCAATATGTTTTGCGTTTTACATTTTCGTGAGTGAAATTTATGTATTGCCCTTTTGGGGAAAGGTATGTTAAGAGTATTCTATATGATGATGTTCATGATGATAATCCTTGAAAGTAAAGAAATGAAAGTGCGGAATATGATATACGACCACAGTGCTATGAATGAAGAATAATATGTATGGTCAAGGGAGCCAATGAAATAATGATGTTCTAAGTAGTTGAAGGTAATTGTGAAGTGATATATGGTGTGAAAGGTTATAATATGAACGTATTTGTACTTTTGTTTCCAATATATTATAAGCCCCTACGTTCTTGCGAGTAAAGGCTATGATGTTCCTAAATGTTCTAAATACTCTTAATGTTCTATGATCACCGATGGCAAGTACAAGTAAGTGATAGTATGAACATGAAATGTGGTCGTTGCCTAAATGAGAATTATGAAGTGTTGTATATCCCAATGGTTTCAACTATAGTTATATGCTTCTGAAATAATGTATGTAAATGACTTCGATTGTTAAGTCCCCATGAGTCATGAACCTAGATAATGACTTCAAGATGTCAAGTGAGTGAATAATGAGATGAAAAGGGCTATGTCCTATGCTAAATGATGATGAACCTTAAGGAAAGAAATTGGGCTCATGTGCCATTGAAATCGACTTATTGATTTACCATGCATGTGCTAATGTAATGAGTTGTGTTTCTCCATGATGAGCATAAACATGAAGTATTCCAATGATATGGGAAATTACTACCTTAAATGTAATGACAAACTATGCCGCTTTGAGTTTATATATGGTATTATGATTGGGATTACACCTCCACCCACATATATTAGGGTGAGGCGGTAGGGCCGCTTTGTGTAGGTATTGTGATATTGTGAAACACCTCCACCCGCATATATTGGGGTGAGGTGGTATGGCCGCTTTGTATAGGGATTGTGGTATTGTGATACACCTCCACCCACATATATTGGGGTGAGGCGGTAGGACCGCTTTATGCAGGGATTGTGGTATTGTGATACACCTCCACCCGCATATATTGGGGTGAAGCGGCAGGGCCACTTTGTGTAGGAATTGTGGTATTGTGATACACCTCTACCCGCATATATTGGGTTGAGGTCATAGGGACGCTTTGTTTAGGGATTTTGGTATTGTGATACACCTCCACCCACATATATTGGGGTGAGGTGGTAGGGCCGCTTTGTGTAGGGATTATGGTATTGTAATACACCTCCACCCGCATATATTGGGCTGAGGCGGTAGGGCCGCTTTATGTAGGGATTGTGGTATTGTGATACACCTCCACCCGCATATATTGGGGTGAGGCGGTAGGGCCGCATTATGTAGGGATTGTGGTATTGTGATACACCTCCACCCGCATATATTGGGGTGAGGCGGTAGGGCCGCATTATGTAGGGATTGTGGTATTGTGATACACCTCACCCGCATATATTGGGGTGAGGTGGTAGGGCCGCTTTGTATAGGGATTGTGATATTGTGATACACCTCTACCCGCATATATTGGGGTGAGGCGGTAAGGCCGCTTTGTGTAGGGATTGTAGTATTATGATACACCTCCATGGGTGAGGCAGAAGGGTCACTTTGTGTGAAGGTCGTTATAGAGGATCTCCGACTGAATATCTATAAATTTTAATGGAAGCTCTAAATAAATTTGCTTGACGTTAACAGCTATCTAAGCCCTTTGATTGTTGACATGAAGAAAAGTTGAAGAAACCGAAAGAAGAATCGGTTGAACAAGCGTTACAAGAAAATATTTCTTTCAAGGAGAAAGATGAAAGGCATGGCTTGCAACGAAGAGGTCGTGGATGTGGATAAGGTCGTGATGAAAAAAGAAGAGGTGGTAGCCAACCACCAAATAAAGAAAATAAGAGCTAAAACTCTAATCAAGGAAGAGGTGGTAGAAGAGGTAGAGGATGGAGGAAAAATCAAGGAAGGTATGATAAGTCTAATATCGAATGTTATGCTTGTCATAAATTTGGTCCTTTTTCCTGGGAATGTAAAAATAATGTGGAGAAAAAAAATAACTTATGGAGAGCAAAACGAATATGGAGATGGAACTTTACTTCTCGCTTGCAAAGGAGGAAAAAGTATAGAGAGAAATCAGTAGTGGCAACATCACTTTCGGAGACTCTTCGTGGGTTAAAATCAAAGGGAAAGGCATGATTTTAATTCGCTTGAAAGATAGTAGTCACCAATTAATTTTTAATATTTTGTATGTACCAAAAATAAAAAGTAATATTTTAAGTTTGGGACAGCTTTTGGAAAAATAATTATGATATTCATTTGAAAGATAAAAAGTTGTTCATGAGAGATGAAAGTGGGAGATTGTTAGCCAAAGTTCTTATGACTAATAATAAAATGTTTGTTTTGAACCTTCAAAGTAATGTTCTAAGGTATTTTCTTTCATGTGCCAAAGATTCATCTTGGCTTTGGCATATGAGATTTGTTCATGTGAATTTTGTTAGTCTAAGCTTGATGAAGAAGGAAAGCATGGTGAATGGATTGCCAACTATTGATCATTCGAGCCAACTTTGCGAATGACGTCTCTTTGGAAAGCAAGCAAGAAAAAACTTTCCTATAGAGTCTTTGACTAGAGCCCGATACCCATTGGAATTGATTTACATGTGTGCGGATCAAGTAAGTCATCTTCACTTGGTAAAAGTAATTATTTTTTACTTTTCATTGATAATATTTCTAGAAACACTTGGGTGTATTTTTTGTCGGTAAAATCGGAGGTGTTTAATACTTTCAAACAATTCAAGAGTATGGTGGACAAACAAAATGACTATCAAATTAAGTCATTATGGTACGATAATGGTGGAGAATTCATTTCAAATGAATTTAGGGTGTTTTTGTGAAAATAGTGAAATTCGTCACTTTTTGACTGTTTCAAGATCATCACAATAAAATGATGTTGTGGAAAGAAAAAACCGAACTATTCTCAACATGGCACGGAGTATGTTGAAAAGTAAAAATATGCCCAAGTATTTTTGGGCTAAAGCAGTTGCTTTTGCAGTGTATTTGTCAAATTGGTATCACACCAAGAGTATTCATGACAAAATACCTCAAGAGTCTTGGAGTGGCTTCAAGCCAAAAGTTACTCATTTGCGAGTTTTTGGAGTATTGCCTATGCACATGTGCCGAATGAGAAGAGGTCCAATCTTGATGATAAAAATGAGGTATGTTTTTATTGGCTATAATCAAATTTCTAAAGGTAATAAATTATATAACCCAAGAAATGGCAAGATCATCATAAGCAGAGATGTTGATTTTGATGAAGATAATGCTTGGGAATGAAAAACTAAAGAGGAAGATTACTCCTTTAGTCCTTTCTTTGATGAAGATGATGATGATGATGAATAAGTTGCGGAGAAGCACATCACACCACCTCCAACACCTCCAACAAAAGTTCAAGAAGAAGATGAGTCAAGTTTAAGTTCTTCAAGTGAAGTGCCTCAGAAAACTAAAAGTTTTCTTGAGTTGTATGAAAATATGGAAGTGGTAAGAAAAGACTTATATGATTTGACTCACTTTTGTTTGTTGGTGGATAGTTAGCCTTTAACTTATGAAGATGCTGCCCGAAATGCGAAATGGAGAGATGTCATAGATCAAGAAATCAAGGCAATCTAGAAGAATGATACTTGGGAACTAGCCACACTTCCAATGGTAAGGTGAAAAGGTACAAAGCAAGATTGGTTTCCAAGGGATACAAGCAGAAGGCTAGCATCAACTATGATGAGGTATTTGCACCGGTTGCTCGTTTGGAAATAATTCATTTTATTATTTTTTTTAAGCTCAAAATCAATGGAAAATTCATCAAATAAATGTGAAGTCGGCTTTCTTGAATGGTGTTTTGGATGAAGAGGTTTACATTGATCAACCTTTGGGCTACAAGGTTGAAGGACATGAAAATAAAGTGTTAAAATTGAAGAAAGCTCTTTATGGCTTGAAGCAAGCGCCATGGGCTTAGAATAGTAGAATTGATAAATATTTCCAAGCAAATGGGTTTTCAAAGTATCCACATGTACATGCACTTTATGTCAAGATTGCTAAAAATGGTGACATATTACTTGTTTGCTTGTATGTAGATGATTTGATCTTTAAAAGAAATAATCCAAAAATATTTGAAAAATTCAAGGAAGCTATGGCAAGAGAGTTTGAGATGACGGACATTGGCTTAATGCCATACTATCTTGGAATCAAAGTTCAACAAAGGAAGGATGGCATTTTTATTTATGAAGAATAATATGCAAAGGAAATTCTCAAGAAATTTGAGATGTAGAACTGCAATCCCATGAGCACCCCGTTGAATGTGGAGTTAAAGTATGGAGATGGAGAAAAGATCAAACTCACACTTTCAAGAGTCTTGTTGAAAGCTAAAGGTACTTGACATGTACAAGACCGAATATTTTTTTTTGTGTTGGAATTGTGAGTCGCTTTATGGAAGAGCCTACTACCTCTCATTTGAAGGTAGCCAAAAGAATACTTCGGTACATCAAAGGTACCCTTGATTATAGAATATTATATTCATCTTCCAAATACTCCAAGTTTGTTGGATATTATGACAGTGATTGGGCTGGTGATGTTGATGACCGAAAGTGCACTACTGGATTTGTTTTCTTTCTTGGAAATTACACATTTATATGGAATTCTAAGAAACAACCAATTATGACTTTGTCAACTTGTGAATCGGAGTATGTACTAGCTTGTTATTGTGTTTGTCATGCAATTTGGCTAAGGATCTTGTTGGAGGAACTTTACCTACCATAGAAAAGTGCAACAAAGATTTTTGTTGACAATAAATCGGCTATTGAAGTAGCCAAGAATTCGGTATTTCATGAAAGGAGCAAGCATATTGATACTAGGTATCACTTTATTGAAGATTGTGTATCTAATAAAGTTATGGAGCTTGAGGACGTGAAGTCATGTAACAACCCGATAGGTCATTTTGTGTAATTGCGCCTCGTTACCCCTTTTATGCTTCACACATGTATGTTTATGGTTTTAAGACTTTCAGGATTAGTTAGTTTCATTTCGGGAAGCTTTAGGGTTGATTTGGACCCTTGATTCTTGAATTAGAGGTTTAAATTAAAATATATTAACCAAACTTTGAATTTTATGAAAATGATCCCGGAACTGTATTTTTATAGCTCCGATATCTTTGTATCATGATTTCAAACATGGGCGTATATCCGAAATTGATTTTGGAAGTTCATAGGTTGATTTATGTTCATTTGCCGAAATTTGGCAATTTGAAGTTGAAAAGTTTGATTGTAGGTTGACCTTTAGCTATCGAGCTTGGAATTTGATTTTGGGACTTGGAATAAGTATATTATGATATTTAGAACTTGTCTGCAAAATTTGGTGTTGTTTGGAGTTTATTTGATAGGGTTCAGACGTTTACTTATAATTTTAGTAATTCTTGAACTTTATATTGAAAGTTGTGCATTTTAGTGTTCAATTCATAGTTTTAGATGTTATTTTTATATTTTGATCTCACAAGCGAGTTCGTATGATATTTTAATACTTGTGTGGATATTTGGTTTGTATCCCCCAGTGCTATGATGAGTTTCGGACATGTTCCGGAGTATTTTGGACTGAAGATGGCAAACATTTGGTGTCTAGTGCTCTAGTGTTGCAATTGCGAACATCAAGCTCGCATTTGCGAAGGTGACAGAAGGGGAGGCAGTTGTCGCAAATACAACTTCCCCTTAACATTTGGGAAGGAAATAGGCTATTGAACTGGGTTCGCAATTGCAAACATTTGTTCGCATTTGCGAAGTACCCAGCTTTGCAATTGCAAAGCCTTTATCGCAAATGCGATGTTGGCTTAGGCTGTCAGGGTTCACAAATACGAGCCCTGGTCTGCAATTGCGAGAGTTCGCAAATGCGAACCCTGTATCGCAAATGTGACATCTGCAGCTGGTTAAAGAGTTGGGAGACGAGATTTTTGAACTCATTCTCTCATTTTTGAACCTTAGACTCGGTAGGAGGTGATTAGGAGAGGGGATTTTCACCTACAAACTTTGGGTAAGTGATTCTAATTCATTTCTAATTATATTCGATCAACATATCTTAGATTTTAACATCAAAATCATGTGAATCAAAGTGAAAATTTGTGAACCTTTGTCAAGTTTTTGAAAAATAAGAAATTTCATTTTGAGAGTCGATTTGGGCTTGGATTTTGAACCTGATCACATATATGAACTCGTGGGGTCATGGATAAATGCAAATCTACCATTGACTCCGAATTGACTTTTTGAAAAACGTTTAAAGATCTTAGCTTTATGTATTGTAATTGATTTCCCTAGCATTGTTTGATGATATTAAGTCGATTTTGGTTAGATTTGAGCCACATGGAGATGGAATTTAAAGGAAAAGCTATTTTCGAGTGTTGAATTGGCCTAGCTGAGGTAAGTGTCTTGCCTAACTTTGTGTGGGGAAACTACCCCTTAGAATTAGTATTGTTTGATTCCATTGTGCTAAATAAAATTCTTATACGCAAGATGACGAGTGAGTACACGGGTTGTACATAGTAATTGATCAGTTTAGGCTACTTAGACTATTTTCGTGCTTTAATTGGAATGTTATATCATGTTCTAAATTCCCCTAGTCAATCTATTCTTACTTGTGTTAGTCTATCCTTGCATGCCTTAAATGATTCAATTAACACTTGTTTTACATTCTAATTGATAACTTGCTCTCATGCTTTAGTTGAACTTGTTGCCTCTTTAATTGTTACATGCTATCTCTTTCATTGTTGATTATCATTATTGAAAATTATTGTTCATGTTATCTCTTTCATTGTTGATTATCGTTATTTGATGTTATTGTTTAGGTTGTCTCTCTCATTGTTGAGTTCAATTATTTGGATTTACTGTTCATGGTATCCTTGCCCTTGTTGATTTTTATTATTTGAAGTCATTGTTATGTGTTATCTACTCCATTGTGAGTTATTCTTATTTAACATCGAGGTTATAAATTGTTTCTCATTGTTGAGCTATTGGTGTTGAAGTTGTGAAGCCATTATCACGTTGAGACGAAATTGTTATTGTTGAAACATCTTCTTGTTGAACATTTTACATTCATTGTTGTTATTATTATTCTTGTACACGTTGTGGTGGAGCCGTGGGCTATTATTGTGAAAATATTGATATTGTTGATTATTGGCAAGTTGTGATATATGGGCACTTGTGGTATGAGTTGTTATTGTGATGTGATATTGACGCGCATGCGGCGGCATAAGGCTTAGGGTTAATGTGCATGCGGCTGTATAAGATGGGACTTATGTGCGTATTTCTTATAGGGGAACTCCATGAAGCCACACGGCGTCATAAGGTAGGCTAAAGTGCATGTAGCTATTTTGAAAAAATATTTTTCAAAACATATTTCAAATATACGACTCACGTGGCGGTATAAGAAAAGATTGTGATTGAAATTGAGAAATTTGAATATGAGTCGTTACCTCGATTGTGATTCTTGATTATACGAGGCGGTACCTCAGTTGTGATTTCATTATACATGAGGTGGTACCTCGTTGTGATTCTTTCTATTTATTTCATGTTTCAGAGAGTTTTGGTGGGAGTATTTCTTGTTGTTTCATTCTTATTTGTTCTAGTAGTTGTTGTCCGTGTATGATCATTGTAGTCCTTTTTAGTTGCTTCTTTTATGCTATTTTCATGCTTAATTTCCGGTATCCCTTTATGCTATTATCTTGGTTCGTACTATTATTTCTTCGTTTTCCATTATTTATCCTCATTACATTTTCATACATTTTATTTATATCCTAGTAGGTGTCTTGACCTGACCTCGTCACTACTCTGCCGAGGTTAGACTTGATATTTACTGGGTACTATTATGGTGTACTCATACTACGCTTCTTCACATTTTTGTACAGATCCAGGTACGTCTGCTTGTGTCAGTCGTTAGAGATCATTTATAGCTGCCTTACGGAGACTTCGGCGTATGCCTGCTTGGCTTCCACAGGCCTTGGAGTCACCTTCCCTATTTTATTTCCTGTTGTATTTTTTTCAAACAGTGATGTATTAGATATCTTAGTTTTATTCTATAGAGCTTACGACTCTGTTCCATAGTTCTTGGGAATTGTATGGTTGAGATTCTGTTTTTCAAAAATATATGAGTTTATCAGACTGGTTTTAAGTATTTTGTTAATTATATTTGTTCAATTGTTATCAAATATTAGGCTTACCTAGTCGTAGAGAATAGGTGCCATCACGACATCCTACGGAAAAAATTAGAATCATGACAAGTCCCAAGACCAAATTGCGGATATTTTCACCAAGCCATTGAAGATTGATCTTTTTCAAAAGCTAAGGAATGCTCTTGGAGTGATGAAACAAGTTTAAGGGGGATGTTGAAGTGTGAAAATAATAAACTTATTTTTAATTTATTCACATTTGTTTACATTTGTTCATGAACTAGCATATTAAGTGAGCATGTATTAGAGTATGAGCACATTGATGTACATTGGAAGATACAATATCAAGATGGACTAAACAATTAGTTGTAACCTAATTAGAGATGGCAATGCGGCGGGACGTGGTGAAAGATCTAAAAGAGGTGAATGATCCCAAGTATTGTAAATATCACCGCATCGTCAGTCATCCTACAACAAAATACTTCGTCTAAAGGAGAAGATCATGGCGTTGGTGAGAGATGGAAATGGCTTTCATTGTTGTGAAGAAGAAGCCTTCGTATTTTAATGCACATATTTAATTTATTCGGAGCAGCGGGGTGGTTGCGGTGCGGGTTCAGCCTTAACCCCCATATAGTTCAACCCGCACCGCATAGCAAGAAAATTATTTTCTTAAAAGATATTTTCGACTCTCTAACCAAACACTAGAAAATATTTTTCGGAAATATTTTTTCATTTACCAACCAAACATGAAAAATAAGTTATACAATCATTCACTACACCGTTAGAAGCTTTAAAGGACAATTGCTATTCCTCGGTCAGTTTGGGCTTAAATCATTGGCTAATTTGGGTTGCTTAAAATAAATGGGTTTAGTTGGTTGTGCCCAAATTTAGTCCATCATTAAAGTAGCTCATGTCCAACTCATTAAAATCTGGACGGATTGGACGGGTCAAATGGGTTTGGGTCACTTTTGCCACCTCCAGTAAAACCCGATTGTGGCCTCAAGACGCCCAAGTATAGTGAAGTTAAGTAGCACTCAACAACATGGTAGCAGCTGCTAAACTCCTCCGCGCACAATTGGCCAGCACCAAGTGAGCTTGAATTACCATACTCGATCCGATGAAAAGTCATGTTTGAAATGCCATAGTAGCTTTACACTTATATGCAAGCATTAGAGGGATAATACTTTCTCCGGTAAATAATCTTTAGGTTCTGAGTTCTGCCAAATTGTTAAGATTGGTAAATCGGCTCCAGTAATGTAAGTGCTTTCTATGTCTTTAAATTACATATGATCTATCCTCTATATGATCCTACTAAAACTTAAACAAATATATACTATTTGATTTTTCCCTCCAAACTGGTATGTAGATATATATATTTATCAATTATTCAACTAGCTTTCAATTCCAGAGCTGACTGTATGAATTTTTTATATCCATTCTGATTCATTGTGGTTCATTTCATTCCAATAATTAAAGACGAACTAAATTTACTTACAAAGATTCCTGTTAAGTACGAGATCTGGTGTAATCTTAACTTACTGTATAACTTATATATATTCCTATAACTCCATTTGTTGTGCTTATTCCTTTTTTGCAGTCAAAAACCAAAATGACAAACCTGATATACCAAAAGTTATAGAACACTGATGTAAACTAAGAGTCCGCCAAAACTGTATAGAGACCTCAGTTCCAACAGTAAGCAACATACTATAAAACCAAACAGTATAAGGAACCAGGTTCTCTATCTATTCCCACATTAAATAGGCAGTAAATAAAGAACACACGATATTTACGAGAAAAACACTTTGCTCAGAGAATTAAAAATCACGACCTACCCTAGTAGGATTTCAACTCCACCAAACCAAGCAAACTTCAGATAACAACCTATTGCAATCTAGGAATTAAACTCTTAATCCTTAACCCCTTACAATAACTCTATTGTAAGCCCTTTGTAATAACTCTATTATAAAGCAACAACTCTTGACTAACTCTAATCAAGAAACTAAACCAAATATTGGTTTACATCTGTCCTACAAAGACACTTATTGAAAGTAGTGTAGGAATACAAATGAAGAACAAAATAACAAAGACTCAACAAACCTAAGTATTTAAAATATCTTCAATCTTTGAATCTGGTTTTTGAGGTTGCAGCAGCTTTGTTCTTGAGAGAGGTAGTGGCTACCACTTGAGAGAATATGATTTTTGGATTTTGCATGTGATGGAGAGATGAAATCCCTTGCCTCATGTTGATAATATGTGTGTGTGAGGTCATCAAGGATGATGCAATAAAGTGTCATATAGTTTGGCCTTAGCAAGCTACAGTTGTGCTGCTATACTGCTGCTAGACGGTACAATGCAATAACTTTTACAACTGTAGAGTTGACTACGTGACGACCATGGGAACTAATCCCTATTTGTTCCCTCTGTTATTCCCTTATCCGATTTCATTGCGAATAGAACCAGACATCTGACTAGTCGCTCTGAACGTAAGGGAACTAATTGTTTCAGGTTCCTTACCCGGTTCTCTCATGAAGTTTGTCAAATCATCAAAATAAAAGACGCATAACTTATCAATTTCTCCCTTTTTGATGATGGCAAGCTTAGAATTGATATTCCCCCTGAGAACTAGATCTCCACATTGTTCCCCTTACGAATCAGCCATATTTCCCCTGAGAATTAGACCAAAGGAACTGATCACAACTAGTACCTCAAGATTGTTTGGCAAATCATCAAAACACAAAATAGCATAACTTATCAATTTCCTCCTTTTTGATGATGACAAACCCATAATTGATATTCCCCATGTGAAACAGATTCCTTACATGTATTGATCACATCTGGTCCCTATTTGGTTCCTCGAGAACGTTTGTCAAATCATCAAAATACGAAATAGCATAACTTAAAGCAGTTTCCCCCTTTTTTATGATGAAAAACCCAAAATTGATGTTCCCCTTCAAAATCAGATTCCTTACATGTATTGATCACATATGGTCCCTATCTGGTCCCTCGAGAACTTTTGGCAAATCATCAAACCACGAAATAGCGTAACTTAGAGAAATTTCACACTTTCTGATGATGACAAGCATATCGTTGATGTCCCCCCTGAGTTCACGTGTTCCCCTACGGATCAGACCTATAATCAACATGTTAACAACAACGTTTCCCCTGCGAAGTAAAGTTATCTTTCATGCACAATACGACATATCAATTCGATTATGTTCCCCCCTGTTGACACCTGTGTAACTTCCCCCTTTTGGCATCATTGAAAAGAATAACAGAAGAAGCACAACCAGAAATAAGTTCAGCAATATTAACTCATGCCACTTGGGAAACACAACATAAACAATAACAAGAACAACAAGTGAATGTTATTGCACAGAATAGAGTGATTTCCCATAGTAGAATAATTATAACGAAAGCACAGTAGTTTCAACAATACAGAATATGATAATTTAAACAAATAAAGTACCAATGTCATCAAACACAAGAGTCAAAAGAAGATAGGAATTTGAGGAAACTTGGAAGGGGTGAAAGACATGGATCACTGGGCATGAAGAAAATTAAGGGGATAATGCCTTGATGAGCTTGTCCATTTGTTCATTCACAATCCTCTTGTCATGCCCCGAACTCGAGGAATGCGACCGACGCTCAACCGAGTGAACCCAGCCGAGCAAGCCTAAGTTACATCAACCTCTCATCATAACTTATGCATGATTTATCAAAACATAATTAAATCATGACTTTCATATTTGAATACATTTGGCTCAATGGCCCATAAATATTTTTTTTCTTTTCTTTTTCTCTCGTGATGGGTACATAGCTTCATAAATATCTGTGAACATAAATACATGACAAAACTCAAAAACTTAAGTACTTGACCCACAGTGTACATGGAGCTTCTATGACAATAGATATCTAAGTACATAAAAACAACTAGACTGGAATGCTCACTGGAATTGTAGCGGGCTCACCATAATCTGCTACGCAAAAGATCCCTACCAAAGATCCAAATCATCCTGTAGAAGTATACCTGCATCCATTAAAAGATGCAGCGCCCCCGGCAAAAGGGACGTGAGTACATGTGGAATAGTACTCGCATGTAAGGCAAACAAAACAGCATATGAAATCATGATAATTCAAATAAGAGTCATATGAAGTACATCATTTTAAATTTCGTTTAGGATTAACTGAGCCATATGAACTATGCGTGGAATCCATAATACAAAGTAATTGAAACAACATGTTCAAACAAGGCCAATGAAAATGGCCAATGTCTGCGTTAATAATGCGTCTCACTAGACCGTCCATATCCCTTTCTTATCTTACACCTATACATTTCATAGACCGTCCTTAATGTTCACATGTCATATTAAACACTTATGTCTTTCATAGACCGTTCATAGGATTCCATAGACAATACACTTATGCGTCTCATGGACCGTTCATAGGATTCAAATATACCATACAATATACATGTGCGTTTCATAGACCGTTCACAGTGTTTACATAAACAATACACTTGTGCGTTTCATAGATCATCTACAAGATTTCGTAATACAATATACCTATGCATTTTATAGACCGTCCATATGATTTCATAACACAATATACCTATGCATTTCATAGACCGTCCACAGGATTTCATAACACAATATACCTATGCGTTTCATAGACCGTCCATAGGATTTCATAACACAATATACCTATGCAATTCATAGACCGTCCACAGGATTTCATAACACAATATACCTATGCGTTTCATAGGCCGTCCANGCGTTTCATAGACCGTCCACAGGATTTCATAACACAATATACCTATGCGTTTCATAGACCGTCCACAGGATTTCATAACACAATATACCTATGCGTTTCATAGACCGTCCACAGGATTTCATAACACAATATACCTATGCGTTTCATAGACCGTCCACAGGATTTCATAACACAATATACCTATGCGTTTCATAGACCGTCCACAGGATTTCATAACACAATATACCTATGCGTTTCATAGACCGTCCATAGGGTTCATGCACATCATTATGCATATAACCATATATAAACTTAAAGCGACATGATTAACATTACATTAAGGTCGTAAGTTCCCGGATCATTGAAGAACTTCATGTTCATGCTCATCATGGAGAAACATAGCACACATTACATTAGCACATACATGGTGAATCAATAAGTCAATTTCAGTGGCACATGAGCCCAATTTCGTTTCTTAAGGTTCATCATCATTTAGCATAGGACATCTCCCTTTCATCTTGTTATTCAATCTCTTAACATATTGAGGTCATTATCTAAGTTCATGATTCTTGAGGACTTAACATCGAAGTCATTTACATACATTATTTCAGAAGCATACAACTATAGCTGAAACCATTAGGACATACAACACCTCATAATTCTCATTTAGGCAAACAACCACATTTCATGTTCATACTATCACTTTATTAGTACTTTCAATTACCTACAACATCATTATTTCATTGGCTCCCTTTTTGCCATACATATTATTTTTCATTCATGGCATGATGACCGTATCTTATATTCCATACTTTAATTTTCAAGCATCTTTATAGATTATCGACAACAAAAAATCTCTAATTATGACCTTTAGTACACCAATGAGCAATTATGAGTCTTAGGCACATTGAGACTTCTTACACAATTTGGCATAATAGCCTTCACTTGAAACACTACTTGGAGTCATAATATTTTTATATCCAACTCAGGCTTTGAACACATTCCCGAAGGATAACATCATATGGTAAGATCATTCGGAATATATTTTGAACATATACCTTTCAACACAAAGCTTATTCGGAATAGTTAATTTATAAAGGATATCTCGGGACTTACAAGAACATCATGAAATTCAATTCTAGGAAAGAAGTTTAGTAAACACACCTCGCTTTGAGCTTTCTTTAAATTACTACAACGTTCCAAAAATTCTAGCAATCCCAATCTATTTTGAGACATGACAAAATTGAACCATAATTAGGAAGATATTCATGGTTTTAACTCATTTGAGCATTTTATCAAACACTAGGTGTGCATATTTGGCTACAAGGTTCTTCTACAAGCTTTCCTTCACTCAACCACCCAATCCTTACTTATTTAAGCTCAGCAATCTTCCCATAAACCTTATTGGTATATGCATGCATAAATAACACTCTCACACCCAAGAATCATACTCTCAATCAACCATCTTCTACCCAAATCTGAAATTAAAGACTAAGGTGTGGAACCTTACCTCTTAAATGTTGAACTTGAGGGATTTCTTGTTGAATTTCAAGGCTTGGACAAGATCTTGATAAACAAAGAACTTGAGCTTCTTCTTCTCTCTAGAACACTCTCACTTCTCTCTAAATATATCAGATTTTTTGCTCCAAAATAAGCTTCAAGGGTTATTTATCGAAGTTGGTTCGGGTTATAAAGATAGAAAAATGGATACTCCGAAATTCCGAACCGGGCTACAGACCATGATAGGCACGTTCTATAGCGAGCTATAGACCAGGCTAGGCACGCTCTGTAGCGCGCTATAGACCAGGCTAGGCACGCTATATAGCACGGTCTAGCGCGCTACAAACCTGGATTCGCGAGGGATATAACATGGTCTAGCACGCTACAGACCTGGCTTCGCGAGGGATATAGCACGGTCTAGCACGCTACAGACCTACCTTCGCGAGGGATATATCATGGTCTAGCGCGCTACAGACCTGCCTTTACAAGGATTATAGCACGGTCACATTCTTCCAGTCTTTGGGAATTTGATCATAACTTCTTGTAGGAGTGTCCAAATGACGAACGATTTGAAGCGTTAGAAACTAAACTCAAAGGGATTTAATGTGATAGGTAGATCACCTCCTAAGTCATTATAGTTTGGTAGAAGCATGCAGTTGAAGTAGGATCTTGTACGAATTAAGACATCCTTTCCACTTAATGTATCAAACTTGTTCCACACGAATTCTTGCCATTCACAAAACTACTTAATATGTTCAAACATACCTTAAACATATATTTATCATTTCAAAATAATGTGGTTCTATCCCATGTGTCTCCTTTAATAGTCGAACAAGTTATTTTCAAATACCGTTGGCGCACTTTAAAATCTTAAATCATTAGAAAATATTTACGGGGTCTTACACCTCTAATCAATGATCATCTGCTCTCGCAGGTCCTCTACCTATTTCCTCAATCTTTCATTCTCACCCTTCAACTAAGCATTCTATTCTACCACTGAACCAAGGGGACCTGGTTCTCTACTTTCTGGGCGAGCTGAACCATCAGTCGAAACACCATGAATCTGACCAAGCTTTTCCTCATCAAGAACAAACTCAGTCCCATGTATATATAGCATCTGAGTATCACATACAACATAGAAGTTTTTTACTTCTTGTTCAAAAACTTTTGGACTTGGAGAAATAAAGAGGTAATTTTATTTTTGGAACTCAACAACATCAAGAAGTTCCTCCAATTTTCTGCAATATCATAGTCAAACACTCTTCCTAACAACAATTTGCGAGATTTTAGAGTCTTCTACCTCTCTAAACCCGATAACTCAACCTTTTGCTTCAGTAAGGAACCAGACTCCTCAATTACACTACCCTTTCTTTTCCTGAACGATCAAGTCTCCATCTTCTTCTTCTCAACCTGTTCACCCTTATCATCTGTTGCTTCTTTCTCAACTGACTTTCTTTTCTCCATTTTGCTCTTTATTTTGAATTCTTTCTCATAAGTGAAGATTTTTTCACTTCATTCTCTCTCCCCCATTCATCACATCAGTAGGTCACGTCCTTTCATCATCAATCAACATACTTTTCATCAGTCCTTTTTACTGGATTAGTGGTTCGTTTAAGCACAAAGCTCAAGAGAAAAAGATCAGCTTTATAAATAACATCATGATAAGGACTTGAGGGACCAGGTCCCTCATTCAATTTCCCTTTTTTCAGCACATTCACCAATTCATCCATCCTTCAAGGCTTCCACAAACCCAATAATAAATTTAGCCTCACTCTCTAGAATATTAGATTTACCATGTTCCCTTTCAGTTAAAGTCCCATCAAAATCTACAAAAGACTTCTCAGATTTTTGATTAAGATGGAGTTAGGATTTTGGAAGATGACAGAGTTGGGTTCACTTCTGGTATATTTGGAGAGAAGGATTCGTTTTAGACAAGGTTGATTCTGGTTTAGAAGAAAAGAATCGATTTTGGTTGGGTGCGAGAGAAGGAAATGGCTTTTTTGAGGCAACGTGTTAGTTCGGAAAAGGTTTAACATTTTGGACTTCAAAAATTAGGAAAGAAGAGGGAATAATTTAATGACATGACACATCAACAGTTTAAAAAGGCATATAAGTATTAAAGAGATTAATAACCTGAGTCACAGGAACCAGGTTCCTTTACGATTTTTTAAAATCTTAGCAAAAACTTCTAGAAGTGCAATATCACTCTTACTTGTTTTCTCTTGAAACTTCCATGTGTGTATACCTGTAACGGTATAGAATAGAGTTATATGCCACCAGAAAAACGCTTTTTAGGATTTTACCTTTCCTTCTTTACATAGACAATCATCGAAGGACCAGGTCCTTAGTTGAGCTTGATCAGCCCCGACTCCAGATGATCTCTTTCAAAGTGTTCTCTGCTCAGTTCTTTGGTGAAGATATCTGCTACCTGATCCTTCGTCTTGCAAATCTTCATACAAATAAGCCCTTTTTCCACATTGTACCTCAAAAAGTAATATCGCACATCAATGTGCTTCGTCCCTTGTGTTGTACCAGGCTCTTTGCCATGTTTAGAGCACTTGTGTTATCACACAAAAATGACACACAACCTGTAAACATACCCAAATCTTCTAGTTGTTGCTTGATCTATAGCAGTTGAGCACAACAAGAGGCAACATCCACATATTCATCTTGAATAGTGGAAAGAGCCATAATGTTTTATTTCTTTATACCCCAAGAGATCAAGAATAAGCCCAAAAAATGTTCCATTCCAGATATGCTCTTTCGATCCACCAGATATCCAACATGATAAACATTAGCATATCCAACCAAGTCAAAATTATGTCCCGGAGGATAGAAGAGGACCAGGTCCTACGTTCCCTTAGGATACCTCAAAATTCTTTTGGAAACCTTCAAGTGAGATTCTTTTGGGCTTGATTGGAACCTAGAACACAACCCAACACTAAAAACAATATCACGTTTGCTAATAGTCAAGTACAAAAGAGATCCAATGATACCCCTATACATAGTTTCATTGACAGGAGAACCAGGTTTGTCCATGTCTAATTGAGTAGTAGTGTCAATAGGTGTATCAATGGTCTTAGCATTCTCCATCTCAAATCTTTTCAGCAGCTCTTAGAACAAGAAGGTTTTGATTTTAAGAGATGGAGCTCTAGAAGTGAAGTTCCAAATAGTACTGGTTTTCTGCCACTGAGACTGAACATCTACCCGTTTTGGTGATCTGTACCCTTGTGCTAAAGGATAGAAAAAACAACTTCTTTCTGTATATTATTTTATTATTTGGAATAATGGAAAAATTCAAACCCTACTTTGAAGTACTTAAACTTCAGAATTTGAAGGAAGAGGTTCCTCCATATTTGAAACACCATTGACATTAACAGAATTATGACTTCCACTTCTTTGTTCTGCATCAGGAGTACCTGATGCAATATCATCAACTCTATGTTCAGCTTCAGTCGAGGTGATAGAGGGATCATGTTCCTCTATGCCTTTTGGAGATTCTGCTGCATATTCTTCATCGCTCTGCTTGACTTGACACATCAAATCAGTCTTTCCATTTGCACTATCTATAGCTTCACCAGGAAAATTCATAAATTCTTCATCTTCATCTTCTTTGTTATGTGACCATTTACCACCATTGTTGAAAATAAAATATTTTGCATCCAAAGGCTCTTAGGTAAGTTAACTTGGGTTTTCTCCCATTGAGCTGTTTATAGAGAAACTTCTCGAGAATCATGCACTTCTTAATCAAGTAGCAAGCAATGTTAACAGCTTTAGCCCACGAACCAGGTCCTCCATAACCAACTTGTTCAACATCATCATTAATGACACTTAGGCATGTTATATCACCACCATTCAGTGAATCAGGGTTTGTAACATAGATGTTCTTGAACCTTTTGACTATCAATACCACTTCACCAGTTTTGAGATTGGTGAAAGTGCAAGCTTTGGATAAGAACTTCACTTCATTTTTCCATATCACAGATTTGAGACACACTCAACATGCTAGATTTCAATCCATTCACCTAGTACACATTTTCAATTGCACGGGAGAATGGTTTTCTAATTTTTCCACCACCAAGAATATAGCCCTTCTTGTTGTTACTAGAGGACACACACCCATCTTGTAAGTCCTAGAGTAAGAGGAAATCATCCATTCTTCCAATGATATGCTTAGAGCAGCCTCTATACATGTAACATATTTTGACCGCCACCTCTCACTCCAGCCTGCACACAAAAGCACTAATTAGACTTAGGAACTCAAGCCAGCTTGGGTCCCTTATAATGATATAGCGGGCGGATCAAACTTATTTTTGCCCATGCAGGCAACATATATTTTCCTCTTAGAGGACCAGGTTCCTCAACAATATGTTTCTTTTTAACAAAAACTTTATTTTTCTGTAGAGACTGTATTTTAACTTTACAAGAGTCCTTGTAATGAACAGTTTGAACACAGTGAGTACACAACCAATTATTAGCCACAATTATATACTTGTTGTGGGGATTATAAGAGGTTTTAGCCTTTTAAAACCCAATTACTTGCATATTTCCACCATTACTCTTGTATATAGACGTTATTACATTAGAGAACCGGGTCCATTTAAGTGACTTATCAAGATCATTTTTAACCCTTTTCAGATCCTCCTGAAGTTTTCTATTCTTTTCAAGCTCAACAACAAGACTTGTTTTAACTTTATTAAGCTCACTCTCAAGCTCAAGTTGAGCCTCACTAGCCACTTCTTCACCCTTTGGGGTGTCTATCCATTTTTTCATTTGGTTTTTCAACAAGCTATTTTCTCTAGTTACTTCTTCCACTTGTTCCTTCAAGTCTACAATTAAAACTACTATATCATCCCTCTATTGTTCTATGTCATCAATTTCTTCAATTAAAGAATTTTTCTCATTAATAAAGCTGTGATAGGCATCAATCAACACATTTGCTAAGGACATCAATTTTTTCTTAGAGTAAGTTTGCAAATTGCTTTGAACATCAAGAAAACTTACCTCATCTTCCTCTTTATCCTCATCATCATCAGATTTGGCCATGAGTGCAAAGATTAACTCTTATTATGAAGATCCATTGTCAACAACCATCATCGATGTATCTCCTTGGTGATCTTCACCTTCAGATTCACTAGAGGAATCTCCCAGGCAGTTAGGGCTTGGTTCACCATGCTGTCAGCAGCATCTCTTCTTTTGAACTTTCTGTCAGGGGCCTGGTTCCTCTTAGCTGCCTTATCAGTGTTGGTTTTGTAATGATCCTGGTTATGAAGAGGACAGTCTTTAATGAAGTGTCTAGGCGTTCCACATTTATGACAACAATCATTTCCTTTAAAATTCTTGCTGGAACTTCGTTTCTTTCGGATCCCACCATTTCTACGAATCAACTTTTAAAATCTTCGAGTGAGATACGTCATGTCAGATTCATCACTACTTGAGTCGCTGTGGGCACTTTTGAGAAGCAGGTTCTTCCCCTTCTTGGGCTCTCTTCTTTCAAGATCTTTCTTTCTCTTTATCTCATAGATTTTGAGATTTCTAATGAGTTCATCAATGGTCAGCTTCTGCAGATCCTTGGCTTCAATGATAGTATTCACTTTACATTCCCAGGAACCTAGTAAAACACTGAGTATTTTCCAGATCAGCTTGTTTCTTGGGATGACTTCTCCAAGGGAGTGAAGCTCATTAATAATGAAGAATAAATGTGTGTGCATATCCTGAATAGACTCATCCTCCTTCATCTTGAAAAGCTCATACTCTGTAGTAAGCATATCAATTTTAGACTGTTTAACCTGAGTTGTTCCCCATGAGCAGTTTGAAGAGCTTCCCAGATCTCCTTAGTAGACTGACAAGCTGAGATGCAGTTGTATTCATCTGGTCCGATGCAACAAACAATATTCTTCTTTTCCTTTAAATTCTTCTCAATAGCCTTTCTATCAACATCATTGTACTATTTTCTTATTTTTGGGACTATAACTGTTCCCTCACTAACAGTTCTCATGGGAACAAAAGGTCCATCACGGATTACATCCCATAACTCTGATTCCTCGGCCATAATGGAATCATGCATTCTTGTTTTTCACCAACCATAGTATTGACCGTTGAATTTTGGTGGTCTATAGGTTGATTGTCCTTCCTCGAAGTTTGGTGGAGCAGCCATGAGGATCCTTTCTAGGTGTTAACTTTTTAGAAAGAACCTGCTCACATACCAATTGATATAAACTAAGAGTCCACCAAATTATATAGAGAACCAGGTTCTCTATCTGTTCCCATAATAAATAGGCAGTAAATAAAGAACACACGATATTTACCTTTAAAAAACTCATTTCTCATTGGATTAAAAACCACGACCTACCCTAGTAGGATTTTAACTCCACTAAATATAGCAAACTTCAGATTACAACCTATTACAATCTAGAAATTAAATTCTTAATCCCTCACACCTTACAATAACTGTATTGTAAGCCCTTTGCAATAACATTATTACAAAGCAACAACTCTTGACTAACTCTAGTCAAGAAACTAAATCGAATAATGGTTTAAATCTATCCTACAAATACACTTCTTGAAAGTAGTGTAGGATTACAAATAAAGAACAAAATAACAAAGACTCAACAAACTTAAAGACTTAAGATATTTTCAATCTTTGAATCTGGTCCTTGAGGCTGCAACAACTTTGTTCTTCAGAGAGGTGGTGGCTAGCACTTGAGAGAATATGATTTTTGGATTTGGAAGTGTTAGAGAGATAAAATCCCTTGACTCATATTGATAATATGTGTGTGTGAGGTCATCAAGGATGATGCAATAAAGTATCCTTTAGTTTGGCCTTAGCAAGCTACAACTGTGCTGCTGTACAGCTGTCAGACGGTACAGTGTAGCCGATTTTACAACTGTAGAGTTGACTGCGCGACGACTAGGGGAACCTATCCCTATCTATTCCCTCTGTTGTTCCCTTATCTGATTTCATTGAGAATTGAACCAGACATCTGACTAGTTACTCTGAACGCAAGGGAGCTAATTTTATCAGGTTCCTTATCTGGTTTTCTCATAAAGTTTGTCAAAGCGTCAAAACAAAAGATGCATAACTTATCAGTTTTTCTTTTTTGATGATGACAAACTTAGAATTGATATCCCCCCTGAGAACCAGATTTCCACAGTGTCCCCCCTATGAATCAGCCATATTCCCCCTAAGAACTAGACCAAAGGAATTGGTCACAACTGGTTCCTCGAGACTGTTTGTCAAATCATCAAAACACAAAATAGCATAACTTATCAATGGCAAAAATTCCTTTCTCCATCCCTCATCAAACCACTACATGTCAATTTGGTCATGTTATGTTTCCTAAGACACACAATTTACTAACTTTAATGTGACAAAAAATAATTTCATTTGCTTTACTATTATACTGGGCATGAAATTAACCCGAGTTACTAAAACGTAAAGCTTAAAAGTGAATATGCAACCAAATTCTAAAAGCACATAACTTTCGTACATACACCAAATTTGCTATAGTACTGAAACATGCAGAAAATCTTCTTCCCCTGGTGTTTTGGGGTCGATAATTTTGTTGGGGAGGGGGGAAGGGAGGGCGTCTCTATGTATATATATACATGGAACTTGGAAGCAAAAAACGTAATGTGACGAAGAGGTTTAGCAGAAGCAAAGAAACCATGTATAAGTCGAAGCTACAAGAAAATTGTGTCAAAGCAAGAAATGGGCACTTCCAAAGTACTGTTGCAAAAGATGAAACAAACCATATGTGGTTGTCAATGGCATCAAATTTGACTCTCCCACTTCTTGCAAATCATCTAAAGAAGCCCACAGTGAAGTTGCTAAGTTTTCTTTCCTTCACTTTGTTTCTAGCATAAGCAGTATATCTCTATATAGCATTACTGATGCCCTTTTGCATGTTTTGACTTTATATGATCATTTTATAAGAAAAACTCAATTTTTACCTTGGATTTTTTTCGTCTAGTACCTTCTTGAATTTGTGAAGTCAAATCTATAGGTACAAAAGATTAATATTTTTTTCTCGAATAAAGTAGAAACAACTGTACCTTTGATTTTCTCCACTGGAATCAGGTAATCCCCCATCTTCCTATCTCTTTATCTTCCCCTGTTTCTGCTTCCTCTTTCTTCCTCCTCCCCTATCCTTATTCTCCTTTACCCGCCTTCTTTTCTCTATTTTTTTCTTTCTATATCCCGCGTACCACTGCCTAGAAGCGGCACACTTTTTGGTCGGCTATGTTTTCTTGGTCATCTTCTTTCTTTTCCTTGCTCGCTGCTGTTCGAATTTCTAGATTTAATAGAAACGACAGAAGATTCTGTACCAAGGCAACTTTCCGAAGAAGCTTGAGAGGCGTGTGAGGTTCACACAGGGGCAGCTAGAGGCAAATAACGAGCGCAAAACACACACTTAAATTATTCTCGCTAATCAAATATAATATATTATAATATCATATCCACATGGATTGAATTTAAACAGTATTCTCGTAGTTTCTAGATTGATTTCTATTCAAGATGATCAACATTTAAGATTTATATGATTTCTAGCTAAAATTAACTAAGAGTCTAAAACTATTGACTAATGACAATCGAAAAAAAGAACAAGCAAAGAAGGTTATCGATGGGAGAAAATAGAGTTTGATAGGATATGTGCAAGATAATTGTTCGTGATCTAACTCTAGATAATTCACTTCTAATATTCAAGTGAGTCTCTCGAACTCACTGAATTATTAGCTTAAACGTTCAGCAAAAACTCCTCTCTCGATTAAGTCTTTATCTCACAAGATGAACCGATTTAAGCACGTAAAGATATGCAAGAATGTGTAATGGATTGGTCTTTAGGTAAACCTCTTTCGATTACTTAGAAGAATCTATGAACTCAACCAACAATATAATGCAAAGATATCTCAAGTTATGCCTTTCTCGATTACATGAACTAGTGAATATAGATGCAACAACTAAATCATCCAAAAATGCTTCAATACATAAAACTAGAGTTATAATCCACAAACAATCATCAATACACCAAATTCATAAAACCCTAATTGGAACTACTCCATATATATGGAGCAATTCATCACAAATAAAATTAAAGTATAGGAAAACATAAATTCAATTGAAACTCTGGTCTTGAGTGAGGAAGGAATGATGAAATCCTTGTGCTTTTGCTCATCCAACTCCTCCTTAGCTTCCTTAGGTCGAAAGTGTGTCAAAAGTTCAGAAAATAATATCTTTCTATGTATTTATACCAAGTAGGGTCGGGCCCAGATGAAATCACCTTCTCCTAGCCGAAATAGGACATTGGCTCAATATACCTACACAGGCGCGCCGCATGGGGCAACGCGCCATGCGGGGCTTTAGTGGGGAATTCCAGAGAGCATCACAATTCAATAGGCTGCCCAAATACAGTGCTGCGGCGCAACACGTGCCACATTAGCACAAATTTCTCAGAGTACTACTCCAAACTCGATTTTTGACGTCTAGACTTGGTCCTTCACCCCCGAACACGATCCCGGCTTAATTCCTTGGGAATTTACATAGACTTCAAAGCTCTAAATAGCTCGAATTCACTCCACAATATCTAGATCACTCAGAATCCCTCCTACAAGGCATAAAACACACAATAAGTACAAAATACTAGCAATTAAAGCTCACACACACTTAAAGTGCAGTAAATTAGAGTGCAATAAGCGACTAAAATACGAGATTATAGCCTACCATCAACACCCCACACTTAAACCATTACTCATCCTCGAGCAATCAAACTACACTTTTATATAAGACGACTTTTTTAAACAACTCTCCTAACTCATCACACTACGACTATTTAAAATAGACTAAGCACAATATCGTAACATCCTCGCCTCAAGATTTGACTCAAAAGCACCACATATTTTTCACAACCCGCTCACTTACTCTAATACAGAGGTAAACGACATTACCATTCCTTCATGAAGCAAGTGCCCTCACATAATAATAGAGAGTAGTTTTACACACAATAAAATTTAAGAACAATTAGGAACTCAAGATAGAAAGAATTCACTCACTCTCAGAAGCAACATTAATATTCCACAAAAGACATACCATAGGCTTTCCTGTAGTGTACTACTCTACTAATTGAGCTCATTCAGTCAAGGATCAAGTAGGACTTTAATTGACTGTAATGTAGATTGTGAGATGGGTAGAATATATTTAGATATAAGAATGACTACACCTCCCTAAGTACTTTAATACATAATAACCGTTCAAAACGCCACACTTATGTCAAACCATAACTCCACTTTCACATCTATATACATTAACTCCATACTTATTTAAGCACAAATACATCAAGTTACTACTATCAAGAAATATTTTTCATAATCATGCACTTATTTTTTTCTTTCGTTTTCAATTTAAGTGGCCCTTACTTTTTTCAAAACAGTGAACATTTCTCCTTAGTTAATTAATTCCACTGAAAAGTCAAACCAACACCCCACACTTTAACTTTTACAAAGTTTATAACAAACTGAAGTGCTCACAAGAGGTACAAGGTTCAAATAGATGGTCAATTCAAATAAATGACTAAGGCTTGTAATGTGGTTTCCAAAGAAACAGGATTACAGGCTCAATGGGGTTAAATACAATACATAACAATTAGATGGGTAAACATATCATTGGCTCAACAAAGAAACACCTATATCACTTCCAAGATTGAATAAAACTACTATTTCGCTTTACAAACACACGGGGCAAGTTCAAGACATCAAATGCAATGCACATAATAACACAAGTTCTCACACACACATGACACATAACTCACTCAGGATCGGACTATCAAGACACTCTAGTCAAAGCAGTTAAGCAAAGTTAAAATCATATAATTTAAGGTACTTTTACAAAAATCAAAAACTGAGCATAAGCGTCACAATTAATGTACTTACTATTCTCAAGGCATCATAAATTTAAGGGATGTTGCCGGGATGGAACTTCCTCGTCAAGATCTATCTGAGGCTCCACTGCTCGGGCTGCTGCTCAGGCTCTGGGCTGAGCCCTGCCCCTGCCTCGGCCTCTGACACGGCCTCGGCCTCGACCTCTGCCTCTCGTAGGAGCTGCCACTGGAGGCTCTGGATGCTGCTCAGCTAATGAAGCGGTACGTATCCTCGCCATCTACGAGAGAATAAGAGTAGAAGAGTTCAATAAATATTGAGAAAACAACATCGCACGACAGAGGAGAATATAAGTGAAATTTGTTCCTAACTTCATAGCCTCTGGAAGATAAGAACAGACGTCTCCGTACCGATCCTCCAGACTCTACTAAGCTTGCTCATGAATCGTGAGACCTAGGCAACCTAGTGCTCTGATACCAACTTTTCATGACCCGAAATTCCCACCGTCGGGATCGTGATGGCGCCTAACATTTCACTTGCTAGGCAAGCCAACGTTAGAAAAATCATTAAACCAATTCTTATCTCATTCAGTAAATAACAACAATTTAGCTAAGGTGAAATATAATAAGTGCGGAATAATATAAAAATTGTGTTAATTACTACCAACTGGATCTGGAGTCTCAATTCACGAGCATTCTGAAATTTACTACAAGTAATAGTCTGAAAGAAATACAACTGTTTGAATTAAAAAATAGTAAAACAAAAGGACAAACGGGGACTTCAAGGTCTGTGAACACCGACAGATCTACCTTGAGTCTCTGAATCTCGATCAACCCGAGCCGGTACCAAAAGCTGCACAGACAGTTCATAGTGCAGTATCAGTATAACCGACCCTATGTACTGGTAAGTGTAGAGCCTAACCTCGACGAAATAGTGACGAGGCTAAGGCAAGGCACCTACAAATCAACCTGTACAATTTAACACTGTATATACAAATAACAGTAATGAAGAGCTAGATAGGAAATATCGGGATGGGAAAACTTGCTGGGGAAAATACGAGATAGTGAACTACAGCAGAATGATAGCTGGAATAACCAATATATAATGAATCAACAGGAACACAAATACAGTAAAGGAAAAATGCACAGCATCACCTTCGTGCTTTTACTCTCAATCTCACCATAAAATTAATAGAAACGGCACGACATCACCCTTCGTGTATTAACTCTCATATCATGGCACGACATCACCCTTCGTGCTTTTACACTCATAATATGGCACGACATCACCCTTCGTGCATTAACACTCTCCCTTACCATAATGTAATGAACAATTAACAACAGGGAGATAGAACAACATGTACAAGCCTTACTTTAACATTGGCTCCACAATATAAATCTCAACTTTGAAATAAATACTCAATTATCACCAGAAATCCGTAAACATTATGAGAACGATCAATTTAACAACATTAGTCTAAACATGTAACAATTACGCATAGGAAAGAGACAATATAAGACAAACGGGAGAAAATAGGGAAAACAGGTAAATTGGTGGTGCATAAGTACTCGTCACCTCACATATACACCACTTACGTGAATTTCACATAGCAAATAATTTGAGGTTCCTAATTCCCTCAAGTCAGGGTTAGACACAACACTTACCTCGCTCCGAAAGCCACTTAATACTCAATCATAGCTTTTTCTCTAGAATTCACCTCCAAACCACTCGTATCTATTCAAAAACGACTCAATAATATCAAATATTGCTAAAGGAATCAATTACATTGCATAAATTTAGATTTCCCAAATTTGCATCCAAAAAGTCAAAAATCGACCCCGGGCCCGCTTGGTCAAAACCCGAGGTTCGGACCAAAATTCATTTACCCATTCACTCTCGAGTCCGGATATATAATTGGTTTTGGAATCCGACCTCAAATTGAGGTCTAAATCCCTAAATTTCTAAAAATCCCTAGTTTCTACCGTAACCCCTAATTTTACCATGAAAACTCTAGATTTTAGGTTGATAATTCATAAAATGAAATGGGTAATTAAAAGAAAATGGTTTAGACTCACTTACCAACACTTTGGGGAAGACAATAACTCTTGAAAATTGCCTCTAGCCCGTTTGGTTTTTTGAGAAAATGAGTTAATGGCCAATTCCCATTTTTGGATTCTGTTAAGTGCTGAGCGACAGTGTTCAGCGCGTTCGCAAGAGCACTGTCACATTCGCGAGAGCATTGTCACGTTCGCGAAGAGTATAAACTGCCAAGCCTTCACGTTCGTGAGACCGTGTTCGCGTTCACGTAGGCTACCCCCTCTGGCCTTCGCGTTCACGAGACATTGCCCGCGTTTGGGATGAAGGAACGACCAACCCTCCCCCAGGTCCCCAAGTGCTTCGCGTTCGCGATGAGCCGGTCGCGTTCGCGAAGGGTAAATCCACCATCACTTTGCGTTCATAACCTGGCCTTCGCGTTCACGAAGAAGAGATTTTCAGCCTTACCAATTCACTCTTCGTGTTCGCGAGAGGACCTTCGCGAACGCGAAGAAGGACATGCCAGAACACCAGAATCTGCAGAAAACCAGATTTTCCAAAGTCCAAAATATCCCGTGGCCTATCCGAAACTCACCCGAGCCCTCGGGGCTCCAAACAAATATGCACACAAGTCTACAAATATCGTACGAACTTGCTCACGCGATCAAATCGCCAAAATAACACCTAGAAATACTAATGTAGCACCAAATCAAATGAAATTCTCAAGAACACTTAAAAATTCCTATATTCTCAACTGGACGTCCGAATCATCTCAAATCAACTCCGTTTCTCACCAATTTCACAGACAATTCTTAAATATTATAATGAACCTGTACCGGACTCCGAAACCAAAATACGGACCCGGTACTAACAATGCCAAACATCACTCAATTCTTAAAAATAAATAATTTTCAGGCTTTTAATTTCCATCCAAAATTTATAACTCGAGCTAGGTACCTCCGAATTCGATTCCGGGCATACGCCCAGGTCCCATAATTCGATACGGACCCAATCAAACCGTCAAAATACGGATCCGGGCCCGTTTACCAAAAATGTTGATTGAAGTCAACTAAATTCAATTTTTAAGGCATAGATTCTTATTTTAATAAGTTTTTAACATATAAGCCTTCCGGGACAATATTCGGACTGTGCACGCAAATTGAGGAGGGTAAAAATGAGAATTTTAAGGCATAAGAGTATATAATAGAGTTCTAAAATATAAGATGACCTTTTGGGTCATCATAGTTGAGGATCAAGGCGTAAATCTCAGAACGGATCAAATCAGAAATGGTTAATTAACTAATCATGGGATTTCCTTCTGTAATTAGAATTATACCATAAGTGGAATTCCTCTACTCTATAAAGGGGGGTTCTAATCATTTGTAACGGATATTGTTCACAGATATCAAAGCAATATAAGCCTCTTTCTCGTTTATACTATTGTTCATATGCTTGTTATATTTTAATTTTTCTTGCATCAAGCAGATGGAGGGTATCCAAACTTGAGGGCTGAGTTCCATTCTAATCCCGATTTGCTTTACTTTATAGTTCATTTCTATTATTAATCTTCATATTTATCAATTGGTATTAAGCGAAATCATGCGCCCTTAGAACCACATTATAAGTTTAATTGCTATCCAATTTTAAGGGTAAACCGTTTGGTGCCCACCATTGGGCTAAGGATAATAGTGATTTCTTAATACTGATTCCGATAACATACACTGCTTTACACTTGTTCTAAGAATATTTGTTTTCAAGATAAACATGTCAAACTCACAAGCAGCGCCTACACATGGTGACTACCGCCTCAGATTGTACGGGGAAAATGACAATATAGCCGCCCTAGGGATCGAGGTGCCTCAGTCTGACCTCGAGGGAGAACCAATTACAAATCCCGTCGATGTCAGTTCACATGTCGCCCTAAATGCAAATTTCGACGTTGATCCCAAAGGTAGCGTACGCAGGGAAGTTCGATCAGGTGGTCGTGGTACGCAGGGCAGAGAAGATGGTAGAGTTAGCCTCCAATTGGTATTCGAAATGTTACAGGCTCAACAAGCCGTTGTAGCACAACTACAAAATCAACACCAAATATCGAGTAGGATCGAACCAGAAGTCTTCCACAAGACCGAGCCTATGCCGGAAAGGTCGAACACTAACGAATCGGGGACTGACCCCGCCATTATGAAAATGCTTGAGGAGCTCACTAAACTGATTGAATCGGGAGAAAAGAAAATCGAGGCAAATGACAAGAAAGTAGAGACATACAACTCTCGGGTTGACCAAATACCGGGGGCACCGCCGATTCTATAGGGTATGGATTCAAAGAAATTCATACAGAAGCCTTTCCCTCGAAGTGCAGCTCCAAAACCCATTCCAAAGAAATTCCAAATGCCAGAAATTCCTAAGTACAATGGGACCACCGACCCTAATGAGAATGTCACTTCTTATACATGCACAATAAATGGGAACGACTTGGAAGACGGTGAGATTGAATCTGTTCTACTAAAGAAATTTGGAGAAACCTTGTCGAAAGGAGCAATGACATGGTACCACAATTTGCCACCTAATTCCATCAATTCCTTCACTATGCTTGTAGACTCCTTTATAAAGGCACATGCCGGAGCAATAAAGGTTGCAACTAGGAAGTCGAACCTCTTCAAGGTGAAACAAAAAAACAACGAAATGTTGAGGGAATTCATATCTCGGTTCAAGATGGAATGCATGGAACTACTACCGGTCATAGATGATTAGCTGTTCAAGCCTTTACTCAAGGTGTGTACGAATGAAGTTCGGTGGCATCACGATAGCTAAAGCAGAATTTAATTAAATATCCAGCGGTAACTTGGGCTGATGTACATAATCGATACCAGTCAAAGATCAGGGTCGAGGATGATCAATTGGAGACCCCTTCCGGTTTCGTTTATCCAAACAGGCCTGTCGGCAGAACTCAAAGGGATATCGACAGAGAACCCCGGTCGAACAAAGATTGGTATCAACCATACAATGCAGATCATAGAAACAACAGCCCAGGAAGCAATTACATCCGAAATGATCGAAGGAACGATCGAGGACAGAGCTCTCGAGGGCTAATGACAGAAGCACCACGATTATCAGAATACAACTTCAGCATCGACGCATCAGGTATTGTGTCAGCCATTAGGAGAATCAAAGAGACTATATGGCCCAAACCCCTATAAACCGATCCTCCTAAAGAAACCCCAATCAAATATGTAAATACCATGGTACACATGGTCATAGAACCTAAGACTGCAAACAACTAAGGGATGAGGTGGCCCGTCTATTAAACGAGGGTCACCTTCGAGAATTCTTGAGCGACTGAGCGAAAAACTATTTCAAAGACAGGGATGCAAATAGGAAAAATGAACAGGACGAACCATAACACGTGATTCATATGATCATTAGTGGGGTCGATATTCCATAAGGGCCCGTGTCCAAATGCACTAAAGTATCAATCACCATGGAAAAACGAACTTGAGACTATGTTCCAGAAGACACTTTATCATTGAATGATGAGGAAGGGATCTTACAACCCCACAATGATGCTTTGCTAATCTCTATCCTTATGAATAAAATTCAGGTCAAACGTGTTTTAATTGATCCAGGAAGCTCGGCCAATATTATTCGATCGAGGGTCATGAAGCAGCTCGGCCTAAAGATCAGATTGTACCCGCAGCTCGAATTCTCAATGGCTTGAACATGGCGAGTGAAACAACTAAAGGTGAAATCATCCTACCAGTAAATGTAGCCGGAACTATTCAAGAAACAAAGTTCCATATGATCGAGGGCGATATGAGATACAACGCACTACTCGAAAGACCTTGGATTCACAATATGAGGGTGGTCCCCTCAACCCTTTACCAAATACTGAAGTTCCCAACACCGGATGGAATAAAAACGGTGTATGGGGAACAACATGCAGCCAAAGAGATGTTCGCGGTCGACGAAGTAATACAGGTATCGGCACTTTTGTCAACAAAGGGATCGGAGTCCAAAGGAAAACAGAAGCTAAATAGCAACCACATCCACCAGCCTCGGCTCAGTCGGAGAAGCAGGGAACGGATGAGGACGATGACTATTGGATCCCTCGATCCTTCATAATCCCCGAGGATTCCGACGCCACCAAATCGACAGTCGAAGAGCTAGAGCAAGTTATACTGATCGAGCATCTACCCGATCGAAAGGTGTACTTGGGTACGTGGTTAACCCCCGATCTCAGAAAAAAACTCATTAAATTTCTTATCAATAGTATGGATTGTTTTGCTTGGTCCCACCTAGATATGACAGGGATCCCGCCGGAGATCACTACACATCGACTAAGCTTGGACTCGAAGTTCCGCCTGGTAAAACAAAAGAGAAGGCCCCAGTCTGAGGTAAAACATGCATTCATGAAGGACGAGGTAGCCAAACCTTTCAAAATAGGATCCATTCGGGAGGTAAAATATCCCAAATGGTTAGCAAACGTAGTCGTAATCCCTAAAAAGGGAAATAAACTTATAATGTGCGTAGACTATAAATATTTAAACAAAGCATGTCCTAAAGACTCTTTTTCTCTGCCGAATATCGAGCGCATGATCGATGCCACGACCGGCCACTAGACCCTTAGTTTTCTTGATGCCTACTCCGGGTACAATCAAATACAAATGAACCCGGAGGATCAGGAAAAGACTTCGTTCATCACTAAGTACGAAACCTATTGTTATAATGTAATGCTGTTTGGGCTAAAAATTGTTGGTGCCACTTATCAACGCTTAGTAAATCGAATGTTCGAAGAATAAATAGGTAAATCAATGGAGGTTTATATTGATGATATGCTAGTTAAATCCCTGCGAGCTGAGGACCATTTGACAAAAGAAGACCTTCGATATACTAAGGAAATACAACATGAAACTCAACCCGAAGAAATGTGCATTCGGAGTCGGCTCGCGTAAGTTCCTCGGCTTTATGGTATCAAATCGGGGGATCGAAATCAACACCGATAAGATCAAGGCAATTGAAGAGATCACAGTCATAGACAGTGTTAAGGCCGTACAAAGATTAACTGGGCGCATAGCCTCCCTAGGCCGATTCATCTCGAGGTCTTCAGATAGAAGTCACACGTTCTTCTCACTGCTCAAAAAGAAGCACAATTTTGCATGGACCCCAAAATTCCAACAAGCATTGGAAGAATTAAATAGGTACCTCTCGAGCCCTCAACTGCTTCATACTCCAAAAGAGGACGAGCAACTCTACTTGTACTTAGCAATCTCGGAAATCGCGGTAAGTGGGGTCCTAGTTCTAGGAGAGCAAGGTAAGCAATTTCCTGTTTACTATGTTAGTCGAACTTTAGGTGAGGCTGAGACCCGACACCCACACTTAGAAAAATTAGTGCTTGCCCTAATAAGCGCCTATAGGAAATTAAAACCATATTTTCAGTGTCACCCGATCTATGTGGAGACTACTTATCCCTTTCGCAATATTTTGCATAAGTCCGAACTTTCGGGCCGATTGGGCAAATGGGTCGTCGATATTAGTGGGTACGATATCGAGTATCGACCCCGAACGACCATCAAGTCTCAAATCTTAGCGGACTTCATGGCTGACTTTATGCCAAGCCTCGTACCTGATAGCATCAAGGATAAGGATAGTGTTTTGGAAGCTCCAAGACTATTTATAAGATCTCAAGCAAAAGAGTTTCAGACTAAGGTTGCTGGACTTCAATGACAAATAAAGAAGCATTTAATTATAGAGGAAGAGCTCAAGTCCAAAGTAGATGAATTATCCATGTTTTATAATTATTTGGTGATCCAAATTGAAGTCCAATAGGAGGAAGATTGGGCCACCAAATCAGCCCTTGAAGTCCACCAAAGGGGCTCAAAATGAGCTTAAAAGAGGTCCAAACATGGGGTGTTTCAAAAGGAGCCCAATTGGAGTCCAAACCAATGGCCAACACTAATAGTTGTAAGGTCCAAGTCTTCCCCAAAGGGATTTGGCCACCCCCCACCTAATTGTAATGACTTTTATTACTTCTTAGCAACCACCCTACCTAATTGTAATGACTTTTTATGCCTTAGCAGCCACCCAACCTAATTTTAAGGACTTTTTATGCCTTAGTACTCCTATAAATAAGGAATTCTTCTCATTCATTGAGACATTTCCTTATTTATTAAGCATATCATACTTTGAGAGTTCTTTTGAACCTTTGTTACTTATGTTTTGAGATATATCTTTCAACCTTTACTAGTTCATAGTTCAAGGTAGTAAGATTACTTCTCTATTATGATATCTTTGATTTTTTTTGTATTTTTCTTAGAAGGCAATTAATACAAGTTATTAAATTTTGTCTCAAGTTACTCGAAAAGCGGTCAAGATCCGAATCTATTATTTTGATTTGCTTTTAAGTAAAGGCGTTTGATTTCTTCAATAAATCAAGACGTTGTTGCTTTGATCTTGTCAAGACTATAGAACTTGTGTTCTTGGAAGCTCTTAGAATTCTTTACTTGAAATTTCCCATATCCTTTATTTTCTGCCCTTTAGTTCTAGTTGTTCAATTTCTTATTGTTATTGCTTCCGCATTTATTTCTCAAATGCTTTAGTTTGGATTCCCGACCTAGTTGTTATCAAGTGGTATCAGAGCGGTTCTATCAAGGTTTCGTTCTTGATAATTCTGGCGATTTCTTGAATACTAAGAGCGAAAAAAAACAAGTTAAAAAAAAACGAAAATTAGTTTAAAAAACACAATTGCTTGCTTTCCAGGAACTTTCTTTTGTATCTAATTTGTTTCCAAAAACTATCAAAGGAAACAAGAAGAGGGGATCCCAGATTATAAAAGAAAAGACAAAAATTTAATTTTTTCTTACTCTTTCAAATCTAAATATATAATCTTTTCCTTTTTGTTCGTGTCTTGTTTTAATCGAGCCTAATAGTTCTAAGATTTGGTTCTTCTTTCATTTGTTCCTCAAAAATCTAAATTTTACTACTAAGAACTTTATATGAGTTGGGTTTAACTATAAATCTACAAAGTATTTTGTTCAAAGGTTCTTTCGAGAGAGAAAAAAAGGCAAAGTGTGTGTTAAAACAATTGAGGAAAAAGTTAATTTGTCTGATACATTTTAATTATTTAAGGTGTCATGTACAAGTAGTAATGATGAACGCAGGGTTCTTCAAGAAGCCGAAATCAAAGCAAAAAATGATTTTACATTGCAAGCTATGCATCAACAATTCGAAAGATAGAATTTGCAACTTCAAGAGATGAGGGACACCATTGCTGAGCAAAATGATACAATAGCTGAACTTAAAAGGGAAAATAATGTTAGGACCCAAACTAGGAGAAATGTACCCCTTGCTCCCATTGTAAATCAAGAAAAACCTATAGATGATTTTAATGATATTATTTTGATAGGGTGGGAAGAGATAGGAGGGGACAAAGAGGTAGAGTGGAAGATGATAATATAAGTTGTATAAAGATGAAGATGTCATCTTTCAAGGGAACAAGGGATCCAGACTTATACCTTGATTGGGAGATAAAGGTTGAAGCCATCTTTGGCTGTCACAACTACTCTGAGGGTAAGAAGGTTAAACTTGCTATTGTTGAGTTTTCTGACTATGCTGCTATTTGGTGGAAAAAGCTTACTAGGGATAGATTGCAAGAAGGAAAAGCACAAATTGCTACTTGGTTTGAGATGAAGAGGGTGATGAGAATAAGATTCATACCATCACACTTTCAAAGAGAGCTACAACAACGTCTTCAAACATTGAAGCAAGGGTCCATGTATGTGGATGAGTACTTTAAGGCTATGGATATGGCTATGATCCAAGCTAATTGTATGGAGGAAGAATATGCTACAATGGCTAGGTTTTTAAATTGTTTAAATAAGGAAATAGCTAATGTAGTAGAATTACAACAATATGTAACAATAGATGAGTTAGTTGATTTGTCTGTAAAGGTAGAAAATCAAAATAAAAGAAATCAAACTAGCTCATGAAAAGGTCGGTCAAACACCATCTCCAAGAAGTCATGGTCAAATCAATAGATGAAGAGTTCTTATAGACCTCAAATAGACAAGGATAAAGGTAAATTTGAGAACAAAGAGGAAGGTAACACCTTTAATCCAAAACCTTTTACACCTTCTAGTTCTATTCAATGTCATAAATGTAAAGGAATGGGACATATGATGCATGAATGTCCAAGTAGAAGAAACATCATTCTTAGAGAATATGGAGGATATGAGAGTGAAAAAAGTGAGGTAGAAGAAGAGGGAGATGTGAGTAATGATGATGATATAGAACTACCTAATGATGGCATGATTGGGGTAGTTAGGAGGATTATGACTATCAATTTGGGAAGCAATAGTGAAGAACAAAGGGAGAATATATTCCATACTAGATGTGGGATAAAAGGGAAAACTTGTTCTATGATCATTGATAGTGGTAGTTGTGCTCATGTGGTGAGTTCATAATTTGTGGAAACATTGAGACTTGCATGCATGAAACACCCTACTCCTATAGACTCCAATGATTAAATGATAGTGGGATTTCATTCAATGTTGGTAGATATGAGGATGATATTCGTTGTGACATAGTCCCTATGCAAGCTTGTCATATCTTACTGGGTCGTCCTTGGCAGTATGATAGGAATGTTTTTCATGATGGAAGGAAGAATAGATATTCTCTTGAGCTAAATGGCAGGAAGTTTACTCTTGCACCTTTATCTCCTTCTCAAGTGTTTGAAGATCAAAAGAGATTAAGGGAAACAATGGGAAAACCAAGGGGAGGGATAAAAAGTGAGCTTGAGGAAAAAGAAAAGAAAGGAGGCCNCCTCTTGCACCTTTATATCCTTTTCAAGTGTTTGAATATCAAAAGAGATTAAGGGAAATAATGGGAAAACCAAGGGAAGGGATAAAAAATGAGCTTGAGGAAAAAGAAAAGAAAGGAGGCTAAGAGTTAGAAAAAAAGAGAGACGGTCGAAAGAAAGAGAGAGAGGGCAGCAATTTGAGAGAAGAGATAAAAAGGGGCTTGAATGAAAAAATAGAACTTGGTGAGAGGAAAGAGACTAAGAAAATAAAAAAAATAGTTTTTATATAAAAGCCAAAGAGCGTTTAAATGCAAGAAAAGAGGGGTTACTTATAATACTACTTACGTACAAAGAAGCTTTGATTAATTCTGAGTTACTAACTTCTTCATTGCCAAGTAGTATTTCTTCTCTTTTGAAGGATTTTGAAGATGTCTTTCGTGAAGATATTCCTAATGGATTGCCACCTTTACGTGGCATTGAGCATCAAATTGATTTCGTGCCTGGATCACAAATCCCAAATACGCATGCTTATAGGAGTAATCCAGAAGAGACAAAAGAGCTTCAAAGCCAAGTTTAGGAGCTGCTTGAGAAAGGCCTTGTGAGAGAGAGCATAAGTCCTTACTCTATTCCCGTCCTATTGGTACCCAAAAAGGGTGGAACTTGGAGGATGTGCGTGGATTGTAGAGCAATTAACAAGATAACGGTAAAGTATCACCATCCTATTCCTCATCTTGATGACATGTTGGATCAGTTACATGGATCCAAAATCTTTTCTAAAATTGATCTAAGAAGTGGTTACCATCAGATTCGAATGAATCCTGGAGATGAATGAAAAACTGCTTTTAAGAACAAATATGGGCTTTATGAATGGTTAGTTATGCCTTTTGGCTTGACTAATGCACCTAGCACTTTCATGAGATTAATGAGTCATATATTTAAGGATTTTGATGGAAAATTTGTTGTGGTGTACTTCGATGATATCTTGATCTTTTCTAACACTTCAGAAGAGCATGTAGAACATCTAAAAGAAGTTTTTGAAATTCTTAGAAAGCAACTCTTATTTGCTAATCTTAAAAAGTGTACTTTTTGTGTGGATCGTGTGATTTTCTTGGGTTTTGTGGTTAGTTCTAAAGGAGTTGAGGTCGATGAAGAGAAAATTAAAGCAATAAAAGAATGGCCAAAACCTAAGAGTGTAACTGAAGTTAGGAGTTTTCATGGACTTGCTAGTTTTTATAGGAGGTTTGTGAGAGACTTTAGCNTATTAAAGCAATAAATGAATGGCCTAAACCTAAGAGTGTAACTGAAGTTAGGAGTTTTTATGGACTTGCTAGTTTTTATAGGAGGTTTGTGAGAGACTTTAGCACCATTGTTTCTCCTTTAACTGAAGTTATTAAAAAGGATAAGATTTTTACATGGGGAAAATAACAAATTGATGCTTTTAACTTGTTGAACTAAAAATGTTATGTTCTGCTCCATTATTACAATTGCTTGATTTTTCTAAATTGTTTGAAATTGAATGTGATGCTTCTGGCAAAGGAATATGTGTTGTTTTGATGCAAGATTCTAAACCTATTGCCTACTTTAGTGAGAAGTTGAATGGAGTCACATTGAACTATTCCACTTATGACAAAGAGTTATATGCTTTGGTAAGGGTTTTAGCCACATTGTAACATTACTTGTGGCCAAGAGAGCTTGTTATTAAAACTGACTATGAATCCTTGAAATACTTGAAGAGTCAAGGTAAGCTTAGTAGAAGGCATGCTAAGTGGGTTGAATTCATTGAAACCTTTCCTTATGTAATTTCTTACAAACAAGGGAAAGATAATGTTGTTGAAGATGTACTTTCAAGAAGGTATGTCTTAGTTTCTACCCTGACTTCTAAATTGATGGGTTTTGATCAAATCAAGGGACTTTATGCTAATGATGTTGATTTTGGCAAGATTTTTGCAGATTGTAAGTTGGGTCCTTTTGAGAGGTTTAACCTCCAAGATGGGTTTCTCTTTAAGGAAAATNATTGTAAGTTGGGTTCTTTTGAGAGGTTTAACCTCCAAGATGGGTTTCCTTTTAAGGAAAATAAGCCGTGTATCCCTAATTGCTCTTTACGTGAAGTATTTATAAGGGAAGCACATTGTGGAGGGCTTATAGGTCACTTTGGAGTCCCAAAGACACTAGACATACTTGCGGAACATTTCTTTTGGCCTGGAATGAGAAAAGATGTTGAAAGAATATGTGCACAGTATTTGGAATGTAAATAAGCTAAATCTAAAGTGTTACCACTTGGTCTTTACACACCATTACATGTTCCTACTTCACCTTGGATTGATATTTCTATAGATTTTGTGTTAGGTTTGCCTAGACTAATGATGCTTCACATGTTGCTGATCTTTTTATAAAAGAAGTTGTCAAATTACATGGTATGCCTAGAACTATTGTTAGTGATAGGGATGCTATGTTTTTGAGCCACTTTTGGCATATATTTTGGGGGAAGTTAGGCACTAAATTGTTTTTTTCTACTTCTTGTCACCCACAAACTGATGGACAAACGGAAGTAGTTAATAGAACCTTAGAAACATGGCAAGGGCTGTTTTGAAAGGTAAATTAACTACTTGGGAAGCTCACTTATCTATGATTAAATTTGCTTACAATAGAACAATCCATTCTTCTACAAGTATGTCTCCTTTTGAGGTTATTTATGGTTTTAATCCCTTCACTCCCCTTGATTTATTATCATTACCTACTAATGATATTGTTAATCTTGATGGTAGGGCAAAGGCTAAGATGATGGAAAACATTCATGAACAAACAAGGCTTGCAATTGAGAAGAAAAATGAGCAAACTACCTTGAGAAAGAATAAGGGTCGAAAAATAAGTTATTTTTAAATATGGAGATTTAGTTAGGGTTCACTTTAGAAAGGAGATATTTCCCTCCAAAAGGAAGTCAAAGTTGCATCCTAGAGGAGATGGCACATTTCAAGTCCTTGAAAGGATTGGAGACAATGCTTACACGCTGGACCTTCCTGGTGAGTTCCAAGTAAGTGCTACATTCAATGTTGCTGATTTGTCTTTGTTTGATGTGGGATCGAATTCGGGGACGAATTCTTTTTAAGAAGAGAGGAATGATAGCATCAAGGACAAGGATAGAGTTTTGGAACCTCTAAGGCCATTTACAAGATATCAAGCTAAAGAGTTGCAGACTAAGGTTGCTGGATTTCAATGGCAAATAAAGAAGCTTTTAATTGTAGAGGAAGAGCTCAAGCCCAAATTAAATTAATTATCCAAGTTTTACAATTATTTGGTGATGCAAATTGAAGTCCAAGAGGAGGAAGATTGGGCCACCAAATCAGCCCTTGAAGTCCACCAAAGGGGCTCAAAATGAGCTTAAAAGAGGTCCAAAAGGGGGTGTTTCAAAAGGAGCCCCATTGGAGTCCAAACCAATGGCTCAAACTAATAGTTTTAAGGTCCAAATTTGCCCTAAAGGGATTTGGCCACCCCCACCTAATTGTAATGATTTTCTTACTTCTTAGCAACCACCCTACATAATTGTAATGACTTTTTATTCCTTAGCAGTCACCTTACCTAATTTTAAGGACTTTTTATGCCTTCGTACTCCTATAAATAAGGAGTTCTTCTCATTCATTGAGACACTTAATTATTGATTAATTATATCATACTTTGAGAGTTCTTTTGAACCTTTATTACTTATGCTTTGAGATTTATTTTTCAACCTTTACTAGTTCATAGTTCAAGGTAGTAAGATTACTTCCATATTGTGATATCTTTGATTCCTTTGTGGTATTCTTAGAAGACGATTAATACTAGTTATTAATTGTTGTCTCAAGTTACTCGTAAAGCGGTCAAGATCCGAATCTATTGTTTTGATTCGCTTTTAAGTAAAGGCATTTGATTTCTTCAATAAATCAAGATATTGTTGCTTTGATCTTGTCAAGGCTATAGAACTTGCGTTCTTGGAAGTTCTTGAAATTCTTTCCTTGAATTTTCCCATATCCTTTATTTTCTGCCCTTAAGTTCTAGTTGTTCAATTCCTTATTGTTATTGCTTCCGCATTTACTTTTCAAATTCTTACTCTAGTTTGGATTCCCGACCTTGTCGTTATCAA
>AWOL01S0008388.1:336984-388715 GCA_000715115.1 Nicotiana otophora
ATTCTTTCCTTGAATTTTCCCATATCCTTTATTTTCTGCCTTTTAGTTCTAGTTGTTCAATTCCTTATTGTTATTTCTTTCGCATTTACTTCTCAAATTCTTACTTTAGTTTTGATCCCTCACCTAGTCATTATCAATACCCATGATCGAAAAGGAACTATTATTAAAGTCAGGTACATCATCGTGGGTGTGTACCCTGTTCACAAACGGCGCCTCGAACGTGAAGGGGTTTGGGCTAGGCATCATTTTGAAGCCGCCCACGGGTAATACAATTAGATAAGCTATCAAATATTCTATGTTAACTAACAATGAGGCCGAGTATGAGGACATGATTGCAGATCTCGAGCTAGCTAAAGGTTTGGGAGCAGAGGTCATCGAGGCCAAATGTGATTCCATGCTTGTGGTAAACCAAGTCAACAGAATCTTCGAGGTTCGCGAAGATCGAATGCAGAGATACTTGGACAAATTATAGGTGACACTACATTAGTTTAAAGAATGGACCCTACAGCATTCACCTCGAGAACAAAACAGCGAGGCCGATGCCCTTGCAAATTTGTGATCGTCAGTCGAAGACAATGAGATTAGCTCGGGGACTGCCATACAACTTTCAAGGTTAGTAATCGAAGAATGCCATGCCGAAATAAACTCCACAAGTCTGACCTGGGATTGGAAGAATAGATATATCGAGTACCTAAAGAATGGGAAACTTCCATCGGCTCCTAAGGAATCGAGGACTCTACGTACGAAGACTGCACGATTCACATTGGCCGAAGATGGAATACTATATAGAAGGATGTTTGATGGACCATTGGCAATATGTTTGGGACCAGGAGATCCTACGAGAAATCCACGAGGGCACCTTCGGAAATCATTCCGGTGCCGAATCATTGGTTCACAAAGTCATCAGAGCAGGATACTATTGGGCCAATATAGAAAAGCATACAAAAGAGTTTGTTCGAAAGTGTGACAAATGTCAAAGTTATGTACCGATGATTCACCAACCCGGAGAGCAACTCCACTCAGTCTTATCCCCATGGCCATTCATGAAATGGGGAATGGATATCGTCGGCCCTCTACCATCGGCCCCAGGTAAAGTTAAATTTATTTTATTTATGACTGACTATTTCTCTAATTGGTTGAAGCATAGGATTTCGAGAAAATTAGAGAGAAATAAGTCATAGACTTCATCTGGGACCACATTATATGCCGATTCGGGATGCCTGCCGAGATCGTATGCGATAATGGAAACTAATTCGTCGGCAGCAAAGTGACAAAGTTTCTCGAAGATCACAAAATAAAAAGGATCTTGTCGATGCCATATCATCCTAGTAGGAACGGACAGGTTGAATTGACAAAAAAGACTATCATTCAAAATCTAAAAAAAAGATTGAACGACGCTAAGGGAAAATGGAGAGAAATATTGCCTGAAGTCCGGTGGGAGCATATTGAACCATGTCAAAATCCAGTACGGGGGAAACACCGTTCTCTTTAGTACATGGCGTCGAAGCTCTGATCCCGGTTGAAGTCAGGGAACCTAGCGTTAGGTTTCGATATGCAACGGAAGAGTCAAATCACGAGGCTATGAATACAAGCCTCGAAGTGCTAGATGAAAAACGGGAAGCCGCCCTCGTTTGAATGGCCGCACAGAAACAGCGGATCGAAAGGTACTACAATTGAAAAGCTAATCTTCGACACTTTAAAATCTGGGACTTAGTTCTGAGGAAGGTCACCCTCAATACTCGAGACCAAAACGAAGGAAAACTTGGCCCGAACTGGGAGGGACCGTATTAGGTCCTCGATATCATCGGAAAGGGATCCTACATACTTGGCACGATGAACGACGAATAATTACCAAATAATTAGAACATATCACTCCTCAAACGATATTACTGCTACCATACGACCTTCTCCATTTTCGTTTATATTTTATACTAACTATTTCCAGGTGTTTAATCGAAGACATCAAAGGATTCTTCAAACACAAAGTCCTTAGGTCTGAAAGCACGCGCTACACTCTTTTTTCCTTAGAACGGTTTTTGTCCCAAATGATTTTTTTCCGGTGAGGTTTTTAATGAGGCAACCATTGTTCGTGCTAACATAGAGCAATTAAACAGTAACCATGGATCCTTTACAATCAACCTCGAATACTGGGGGGCATCACCCTTGGATAGTTACAAAGTAAATACTTCGCACCGATAGGGTCTCGATAGGTAAATTTGCAAAGGACCAAACGGTCAAATGAACCGTATCCACATAGATTCCTCGATCCCTAATGGCAAAACATGTACGCATGTATAATATATTAAAAGAAGTATGTTTCCTTACCAGATGTTCCATGCCTCAGAGAAATTTATACTTTACAGTTTTCTACTTATGATCTATTGTGGAAACCTGCTTAAGGGCCGATCACAACTGAACCTCAAACAATTTACCATATACTCGGGGACTGCCGTCCAAAAGGTCGACATGATCGAATTACTAAACCTCGAAATCGTAAGACCTTAAAAAAGCAATCCTCAATTTTATAGGCCACGGCCACCCCACTCGGGGACTGACACTACGAACGAGTTCGAAGTATAGCAGGGAAACAAGCCTAAGGGGCAAATCCCAAACTAAAGGCTACGGCCAAATTAACACGGTTCAGAGATGTCCGAATTCCGTTATAAAACATGCCATCAAATATTCTCATAAACCGGTTAAAAAGGACAACCCTCGGCTGAATTATTAAGGGTCTTGATAATATCGACCCTCGAAAAACCCTAAGGGGTATCGAATTGTTCGAACTCTCAGACAAGTTTGTGCTAAGGCATAACAAAGCAAAGGATTTCAATAATACCAATCCTCAAAAACACTAATGGGTACATGTTTATCTCGTGCTAAGGCATGACAAATTTTTATTTTTCAAGCCGAAAAAGGGGAAAAGCCATTATTTCGAGAAATCGTCCTTACTCAACTAAAACCTAAGGGTCACTCTACTTCATGTTCGAGCAAGTAATCACTTGATTTTAAAGATTACACTTGTCCGACTTCGGTCTAGGTTCTTAAAGTCCCAAACTTGTGCGCAAAATCTCCATAAGGCATGAAGGCATGAATGAAATAGAATTTTCACGAGGTAGGAAATAGAATAAAGACAAGTCGAAGAGAAAAAAGATCTTTTATATATATATGAAGATATTTACAAGGACCGATCAGGGTCCCGCACAAAAAATCAAAAAAGAAAAAACCTAAGATTCCTAATTTTCCTCAGGGGTAGCTTCTTCTCCATCGAGGTCCTGCCCATTCTCGGACCCGCTCTTGCTGCCATCATAATCATCATCATCATTGGAATAGGCCAACGCTCTAGCATCAGCTTCATGCTATTTAGCCTTTATTATCTCGTCGGTAAGATCGAAACCTCGAGCGTGAATCTCCTCGAGGGTTTCCCTCCGAGATTGGCATTTGGCGAGTTCAGCAATCCAATGTACTCGAGTTTTAGCGGTCTTGACTGCCTCTCTAGCTTGGACTTGAGTGGCTTCAGCTCGGCCTGGTAGATGGCACGATCGCCTCTACCTCGGCCTTTGCCTTTGCGGCTTCAGATTTTGCCTTTGCAAGTTTTGAAGCCAACCGAGCCTCGAGCTCCTCTATTTTCTTTGACTGAGCTGAGCTCTTCTCCTTCATACCTCGAAGCTGACTTTCGACCGATGACAATTGGGCTCGAGCAGCCTCTTGTTCAGTAGCAAAGCGGTCCATACTTTCTTTCCACCCCAAGGTCTCGGCCTTTATCATGTAAACCTCCTCGCGGAACTGCTCGATCTTCTGCTGCAACTGTGAGATTGAAATGTTAGCCACCATTCCCGAATCGAGCCCATAAGCTTTTAAGGTTTTCATTACCTGCTCGATCAGGTCGGTATGATCTTGGTGAGCCTTGGCCAACTCGGCTCGGAGGTGCTTGATCTCCTCTTCTTTTTGCCCACTGAGAAGTTTAAGGGCGTTTCTCTCCTCCGTGAGCCCTTGGAGGTCGGCCTCACATCAGCTCAGCTCTGCTCCGGACTTTGAAAATGCCTCCTGATGGAGTGCCAAAGTCTATAAGGCAAAAAGAAAGGAAATTAGATAGGAAGAGAAGGAATAAACTAAGTATGATATCGACAAAGGGAGTTAAGACTCACCCGATTTCAAGGCTTGTTGAGCCTCATCGAAAAGACTCGATGCTTCACTCAGGTCGATAGCATCCTCGACCCCGATAAAGTAACCATGGAAGGGGTCCTCCCCTCCATGGGCCCCATCTACTTCGGGAGTCCTCGTAGCTTGGGCCTCCCGAATTGCCTCCTCAGAAAGCGCAGGGAGAATCGGCAAGTCTCCATTATCTATTTCCCCAAGTGAGCCACTTGGGGCGTTCTCCTCGCTGCGAAGGGCCTCGGAGCCAGCCCCTTCAGACATACCCGCCTTTTGCTCATCTCGACGGGAGGCATCTTTGATCTTCGATGACTCGGGGACTTTGCCCGAGTGCTTTTCCAAGACCCCCTCGGCTCGAGGCGGAATATCCTCAACCACCACCGACTCAGCGGCCTTTGGGGCCTCGATGGTTTTCTTCACTCGGGCCACCAGTTCCAAGCCATCATCTTCATCTTCTTCTTCTTCTTCCTTCCTTAGCCATTGAATCACATCTGTAGGCAGGGCAACGATGTCTTTCTTCAGCTTACGAACCAGATTCTTCTTAGGCTTTGGATCCTCGGAGGTTGCGGTCATTTTCCTCTTCTTATCCTTCACCGGCTTCAAAACCGGGGTCGAAGTCTCTTCCTCACCAGACGGGGGCCTCATGACCGCATCTTTTCCCAGGCCTGTACACGAGAAAATTGAATAAGTAGAAGAAGGTCATCTTGATAAAATCATTAAATACACAAAAAGTGGGCTTACCTTGATTCTTGGCCTCCCATAGGCCTTTTGAGAAATCGCACCATGAGCGCTCGGCATATGTAGAGGTCGAGGCCAGGTTCCGAACCTAGCTCTCTAGGTCGGGAAACACACGAGGCATCCAAGAGACCGCTACATCATGGAAAAGACATCAATAAGAAAATACAAAGGAACAAATAATACATGGAAGCTAGCAGTGAGACGGTACTTACGATTCATGTTCCATTTCTCGGGAAATGGCATCTTCTCGGCTAGGATTAGGTCGGATGTCCTCACTCAAACGAACCGGCTCATCCAGCCTCGATCCTTATCCTCGTCTATGCTCGAGATTAGCACTTTGGTAACCCGACGTTGGAGTTTTAGTAACACGCATCGATAAAGGCGGGGTCTATACAATCTGATAAGGTGATCGAGGGTGAAAGGGAGCCCCTCAAAATTTCTCACGAATAATCGGAGTAGAATAACAATTCGCCAAAAGGAAGGATGGATTTTGCCTAGGGTTACTTGATATTGACGGCAACAATCAGCAATGACGGGGTCGATGGGGCCCAGCGTGAAGGGGTAAGTGTAAACACTTAGAAACCCTTCCACATGGGTGGTGATGTCCTCTTCGGGGGTCAGGATTACCACCTCTTTGCCCTTCCAGTTGTAGTCTTTCTTTACCTGCTTGAAGTATCCCTCAGTTATTGAGCATATATAACTCGACACTGGCTCGCATCGACCAGGAATCGATGAGGCTTTATCGGTCTTGAAATTGGAGTTTAGCGCGCACCCCCCAGGAATGCATTCCTCAAGACGGGGTTCCATCGGTGTTTTCCCGCTGGCCGGTTGAGAAAATGAAGCAGCTTCTTTTTGTGGTACCGTTTTCGATGTTTTTGCCAATTTTTGTCAGTTTTAAGAAAAGGAAGATAATAGGACTTGACGTTTGAGAAAGGTACAACAGCAAAACCTGAAGATTTGTAGAAGAGAAAAACTTAAGAGATGTAAAAGCTTTGGAGATTAGAAGGAAGTGAAAGTAAAGTTTGAATCAATGAGAAAGGGGTTATTAATGACTTGGGGAACTGTACCGATGAGACGTTTCGGTCACTCCTGGCGCTTACGTCACGAGTATGACGTTATGACAGGTCGAGGTAGAAAGTCGAAGGTTCAATTAGTTTCTTGTCATTACACTCCAAAAAATGAGGGGACTATCTGTATACGGATAAAATCGGGCCCACCAGATTTTATTATTTGACCGACACTAAGAGGTTGCATCGAAGGACGACCTCGTTACGGAACAGATTAAATCACGAGGATAAGGTATCAAGTTCAGAATCGAGGTACCTGTCGAGATCGAGGCTAGTAGCGATCGAAACCAAATGAGACAGACATCGAGCAAGATCGAAGATAACACAATAACAGAAAGGCGAGATATCCATGATTGGTCGAGGATCATGGCGTAAATCTAGGAACGGATCAAATCAGAAATGGTTAATTAACTAATCATGAGATTTTCTTCTTTAATTAAAATTATACCATAAGTGGATTTTCTCTACTATATAAAAGGAAGGGGGAGGATTCTAATCATTTGTAACGGACATTGTTCACAGATATCAAAGCAATATAATTCTCTTTCTCGTTTATACTATTGTTCATCAGCTTGTTATATTTTAATTGTTCTTGCATCAACCAGTTGGAAGGTATCCAAACTCGAGGGTTGAGTTCCATTCTAATACCGGTTTGCTTTACTTTATAGTTCATTTCTGTCATTAATCTTCATATTTATCAATTGGTATTAAGCGAAATCACGTGCCCTTAGAAACACATTATAAGTTCAATTGTTATCCAATTTTAAGGGTAAACACATTGTCTTATTGAATCCAGCTACTAGAGATTATAGGCTGCTCCCACCAAGCCCTTTTGTTTGCCCTCGTGGTTTCTATCGTTCTATTGGTGGTGGTGGGTTTGGCTATGACTCTGTTCAGAAGAAATACAAGGTAGTTAGAATTTCAGAAGTTTATGGGGATCCTCCATTCAATGATCCTAGTGTGGTGGAGTGGAAAGGAGAGGTTTATGTTTCGAGCACTGATTCATGGAGAGAACTAGCTTATGTGGATCAAGAGTTGCCCTGGCCTTATACGTTCCCCTTCTCAGAGATGTTTTTCAAAGGAACTTTTCATTGGTATGCCCGCAGAAACATGGGGGTAATTCTTTGTTTTGATATCAGCACTGAAGGTTTTCGCACGATGGAAGTGCCTGAAACTTGTGCTTCGTATGACGAGAAGTGTCATAGCCTCGTTGTCTTAGATGAGTATCTAACATTTATTTGTTACCCTGACCCACGGAGGGAAAGTAGTCTAGTACAAGAAACGATTGACATTTGGATAATGGAGGAGTACAGTGTAAACGAGTCTTGGATTAAGAAATATACAATTAGATCTGCTCCTATTGAATCCCCATTGGCAGTTTGGAAGGATCGTCTATTGCTTCTTCAAGACAAAAGTGGACTTCTGATTTCATATGATCTTAATTATGATGCAGTCAATGAGTTCAAATTAGATGGTTATCCTGGAAGTTTGAGAGTTATCGTTTACAAGGAAAGCTTGATTCCAATTCTTACAGGTAGCACACAAGTTCAAAGTTTTAGTGAAGGTATAACTCCTTACGGGATTACACCTGCTTTTGAGAAACTGTTCATGAACATATGAACCATTAGATCTTGTTGTGGCAAGCAGCTTGTTTTATGAATTTTCCAGTTATTGGAAATTGCTTGCCATGTCAACGTACAGATTTCTTTGCCTTGCAAATTTAATGAAAGCCAGTTATTAGTTCTCTTTCAATTTATATTCTTTCTCAAGTCTGTTAATTTAATTGACTATATTTATAAGTTGCAATGACAATCACTCTTATATTGCATAAACTGGATACTTTTCAGTTCTCTAAGCTCTTAAAGGAAAAGTGATCTTTCGGTTGTGACAGCCTTTTGTTTAAATCAAGTCATAATATAAAGTAATGTAAAATTCGTTCACTGTTCTGTCTCTTCTGCATGTTTTAATCTATTCACTTATAAATTATTTCGTTATTTAAAAATGCTACAATTATCAGATCTGATATTATATGCATTTGTTATATAACGCATCCTGGTTTATTTTGTGATGCCTGCGGAGAAACATATTTGTTTGGTGATGAATAAGTGCATACATGAAGCACAAATTTAGAAGCAACCAAAAACCGATTCCGTACCCATTAGGGTTTTCGAGGGTTGATATTATCGAGACCCTTAGTAATTCAGCCGAGGGTAGCCTTTTTAACCAGTTTATGAAAATATTCGAAGGCCTATTTTATAACGGAAATCGGACGTCTCCGAACCATATTAATTTGGCCGTAGCCTTTAGCTTGGGATTCGCCTTTTAGGCTTGTTCTCCTGTTATACTTCGAGATTGATCGAAGTATCAGTCCCCGAATGGGGTGGCCGTGGCCTATAAAATCGAAGGTTGCCTTTTTAAGGTCTTACGATCTCGAGGTTTTAGTAATTCCATCATGTCGATTTTTTGGATGGCAGTCCCTGAGTGTGGGGTCAGTTGTTCGAACTTTAGTTGTGACCGGCCCTTAAGCGAGTTTCCACAATATATCACAAGCACGACATTGTAAAGTAAAAATTCTCTAAGCCATGAAATATCTAGCAAGGAAAAATACTTTTTTCAATATATTAACATGCTTACATGTTTTCCATTAGGTCTCGAGTAATCTACATGGGCATGGTTCGATCGACCGTTTGACCCTTACAAAATGTACCTATCGAAACTCTATCGTGAAGTATTTTTCTTGTAACTATCCGAGGGTGATTCCCCCCAGTATTTAAGGTTGATTGTAAAGGAGCCTCGGATACTATTGAATTGCTCTAAGTTAGCACGAATAATGGTTGCCTCGTTAAAAAATTCGCTGGAAAAATCCATTTGGGACAAAAACCGGTCTAAGGAAAAAAGAGTGCAACGCGTGCTTTCAGACCTAAGCGCTTTGTGTTTGAAGAATCCTTTGATGTCTTCGATTAAACACCTGTAAATGGTTAGAATAAAATATAAACAAAAATGGAGAAGGTCGTACCTTAGTAGTAATATCGTTTGAGGAGTGATATGTGCCAATTGTTTGGTAATGGTTCGCCGTTCATCGTGCTAAGTCTGTAGGATCCTTTTCCGATGATATCGCGGACCTGATATGGTCCCTCCTAGTTCGGGCCAAGTTTTCCTTTGTTTGGGTCTCGAGTATTGAGGGTGACCTTCTTCAGAACCAAGTCTCCGATTTTAAAGTGTCGAAGATTGGCTCTTCGATTGCAGTACCTTTCGATCCGCTGTTTCTGTGCGGCCATTCGGACGAGGGCGGCTTTCCGTTTTTCATCTAGCAATTCGAGGCTTGTATTCATAGCCTCGTGATTTGACTCTTTCGTTGCATATCGAAACCTGACGCTAGGTTCCCCGACTTTAACCGGGATCAGAGCTTCGACGCCATATACTAAAGAGAACGATGTTTCCCCCGTACTGGATTATGACGTTGTTCGATATGCCCAATGGACTTCGGGCATTATTTCTCTCCATTTTCACTTAGCGTCGTTCAATATTTTCTTTAAATTTTGAACGATGGTCTTGTTTGTCGATTTGGCCTGTCCATTCCCACTAGGATGATATGTCGTCGACAAGATCCTTTTTATATTTTGATCTTCGAGAAACTTTTTCACTTTACTGTCGACGAATTGCTTTCCATTGTCGCATAGGATCTCGGCAGGCATCTTGAATTGGCATATAATGTAGTCCCAGATGAAGTCTATGACTTCTTTCTCTCTAATTTTCTCGAAAGCCTGTATTTCAATCCACTTAGAGAAATAGTTAGTCATAAACAAAATAAATTTAGCTTTACCTGGGGCCGATGGTTGAGGGCCGATGATATCCATTCCCCATTTCATGAATGGCCATGGGGATAAGACTGAGTGGGGTTGCTCTTCGGATTGGTGAATCATCGGCACATACCTTTGACGTAGAGTCGTTAGTTTTCCATATATAGTGTTCATTGAACATCCTTCTATATAGTGTTCCACCTTCGGCTAATGTGAATCGTGCGGACTTCGTAGGTAGAGTCCTCGATTCCTTAGGATCCAATGGAAGCTTCCCGTTCTTTAGGTACTCGATATATTTGTTCCTCCAATCCCAGGTCAGACTTGTGGAGTTGATTTCGGCGTGGCCTTCTTCGATTACTGACTTTGAAAGTTGAACGACAGTCCCCGAGCTAATCTCGCCGTCTTCGACTGATGACCCCAAATTTACAAGGGCATCGACCTCGCTGTTTTGTTCTCCAGGCACATGCTGTAGGGTCCATTCTTTAAACCGATGTAGAGTCACCTGTATATTGTCCAAATACCTCTGCATTCGATTCACGAACCTCGAAGGTTCTGTTGACTTGGTTTATCACAAGCAGGGAGTCACATTTGGCCTCGATGACCTCTGCTCCCAAACCTTTAGCTAGCTCGAGACCTGCAATCATGGCCTCATACTCGACCTCATTGTTAGTTAACTTGAAAGTGTTGATAGCTTGTCTAATTGTATTACCCGTGGGCGGCTTCAAAACGATGCCTAGCCCTGACCCCTTCACGTTCGAGGCGCCGTTTGTGAAGAGGGTCCACACCCTCGATGATGTACCCGATTTTAATAATAGTTCTTTTTCGACCACGGGTACTGATAACGACTAGGTCGGGTGAAGGATTTCGCGATCGCATGAAAGCCAATTATTAGTTCTCTTTCAATTTATATTCTTTCTCAAGTCTGTTAATTTAATTGATTATATTTATAAGTTGCAATGACAATCATTCTTATACTGCATAAACTGGATACAATTCAGCTCTCTAAGCTCTTAAAGGAAAAGTGATCTTTTGGTTGTGACAGCCTTTTGTTTAAATCAAGTTATAATATAGAGTAATGTAAAATTCGTACATTGTTCTGTCTCTTCTGCATGTTTTAATCTATTCACTTATAAATTATTTCGTTATTTAAAAATGCTACAGTTATCAGATCTGATATTATATGCATTTGTTAAATAACGCATCCTGGTTTATTTTGTGATGCCTGCGGAGAAACGTAGTTGTTTGGTGATGAATAAGTGCATACATGAAGCACAAATTTAGAAGCAACCAAAAACCGATAGGAAAATTAAAAACTATTGAAAATAATGGTGTGCCTTTAGAAATTTCTAAGTCTTCCAGCCTAGCCAAAGATTTTCCAGTTCTTTGAAGTTTTACTCCTTTTTATTTGTATTTTTACTTTTATAATCCTTTCACACTTTTATTTTTGAAAACGCTGTTGATGAGTAATGAGTTGTTGCAGTCCCATAAGCTATAGTCGAAAGAGTAGTTTATTTCTTTTTATCTAATTTCTGAAGTAGATGTTAGCATATCCTCATAATCTTTTTCTCTTGTTGCACAAGGATGATCAACTTTTAAAACAAATATCCTATGCTGTACTAAAAGTTTTTCGGTTCCCGTAATGATTCAATTGGTTGTTTTGAGTTCTAGAGCCTCATGTCCTTATTTGCTGCTTTCCGTAGGTCATTTTAATATTTTATAAATTGCGGGGATGGGTGATTCGAGTTATGAGACGTTCAGGAGTGATTTGGGATGCTTAGTTCCTAACAAGAGACTTAAGGTTTGGAAGAGTTGACCAAGGTCAACATTTTAGGTTAATAGTCTCGGATTGGTAACATGAAGGTTCTAATAGGTTCATATGGTGATTTTGATCTTGTGCGTATGTTTCCATCGGGTCTCGAATGATCCGGGGCTAATTCAGCACTTCTAACCGAAAGTTGGAATTTTGAACTTAAGAAAGTGTCACGACCCCAAAATCCCACTTAAGGTAGTCGTGACTAGTCTCTATGACTAGGTACGCCTAATATTCATTGATAGCTTAACAAAGATAACAAACTAAGATAACAAAATAAACCGATAAAGAAAACTCATAATAACTCCAAAGCGGAACATCAGTAATAAGATCCCCAAAACAGGTGGAACTGAGTCATAAGCTCTAAAGAAGGTACTAAAATCTCTAATACAACAATGTTTGATAATAGGATAAAATTTAGTAAGGGAAATAACTAAAGGTGACTCCGAGGCCTATGAGCGTCGATTAGGTATACTTTGAAGTCTTCAAAAATAAATGTACGATCACTGGCGTTCTGCACGAGCAGATGTACATGGATCTGCACAAAAATATGCAGAATCACAGTATGAGTACATCACAACGTTATCCAGTAAGTATCAAGCCTAACCTCGATAGAGTAGTGACGAGGCCAGGTCAAGACAGCTACTGGGATAAGAAACCTGAACAGAGTATTGTATAGCCTTATAATGGAAAGAGAGGAAATGAATGACAATAAGGCAATGTAAGCTAACAACGGGATTTAAGGTAATAAAGACTACAAGAAACGAACACATGATGAAAATAACAAGTAAAAAAATACGGACAAATCCAAGTAAGACAAGGAAGGAAACAACAAGATCTGTTCAATCAACTAGTCATTTGATATAGAATGTACAACAGGAATCACAACCGAGGTACCACACCTCATAACTTCATTTGTCAAATTACAATCACAATTTTTCCTTATGTCCCCGCGTGAGCCTTACATTTAGATATTTATTTGAATTTGTTTTTTCAAATAGCTACAAGTGCTTTAGCCCCCTTATGTCGTCGTGTAGCTTCAAGTAATTCCCTTACGAGCAACACACACATAAATCCCACCTTATGTCACCACATGCACATCAACCTCTATCCTTATACGCCACATGCATATCAATATCACAACACAATAACAACTCGCACCACACATGCCTATATGCCACAACTTGCCAAAATTAACAATATCAGTATCACCACAATATATAGCCCACAGCTCAACCACAATGTGTACAAGTATCTCAATAATAACAAAAATGAATGAGAATTTCTCAACAAGGAAAAGATATCTCAATAATCAATAACTTAAACTTTAATGTGATAGTATCCTTCAAAACTTCAACTTCAATAGCTCAAAATGAAGGTATTCCACGAAAAGACAACTTTCAATTCAATTGTATAACATTAGCTTAATAATAAAAAAGATTGTATGAATTAGCAACTACGTCTAAATGCATGGGGATAATTCAACGTGAAGAGGTATCATGAAATAAAAACTACAAACAAGATGGCTTGACAAATAAAAAGGTACATGACAACAAGAGAGATAACAACATCAATTAAGGTATATAAGAGCATGTTTGACAATAAAAGATAGAATATGTGATAATAACATCAAGTAAAGCATGTAAAAACAATTTAACAAAGGAAGATATAGCATGATATGACAATTTCCAATTAAATGCATGAAAGAGCGTAAGAGTCTAAACCGGTTAAATACTATATATAAGACTGTGTGCACACTCCTCACCTTGTGTACACGCCTTCCACATAACTCAAATAGTGCAATCGACCCTAACCTAAGAGGTGGTTTTCCCCACACAAAGTTAGGCAAGTTACTTACCTCAAACAAGCCAAATCAATCCCCTAATAAGCCTTTACCGCGTAAATCCAACTACGGACGGCTAGAATCTAGCCAAAATAACTGAATACCGTAAATGCAAGCCATAGGTAGCAATTCCGAAAAATAAAGTTTCAATCTTTAAAAAAATCAAAAATTTAAACAAAAAGTCAACCCCAGACTCGCACCTCGGAACCCGATCAAACTTATAAATTTCGAACCCATTCCGAGATGAGTCCAACCATTCTTTAATTAAACTAAAACATACAAGATCACTGTAAGATCACTAGCGTCCGGCATGAGCAGATGTACCTGGATCTGCACAACAATGTTCAGAAGCATAGTATGCGTACATCATAATAGTACCCTGTAAGTATCAAGCCTAACATCTGTAGAGTAGTGACGAGGTCAGGTCAAGACACCTCTAGGATAAGAAAACTGAACAGAGTATAGTATAGCCTAATAATGGAAAGAGAGGAAATGAATCAATATAAGGCAGTACAATAATGTAAGCTAACAACGAGATTTAATGCACTAAAGACAACAAAAAACGAACACATGATGAAAACAACAAGTAATAAATTATAGACAAATATAAGTAAGACAAGGAAGGAAATAACAAGAATTGTTCAATCAACAAGCCTTTTTAACATAGAATGTACAACAAGAATCACAACCGAGGTACCACGCCTCAAATCTTTCCTTATATCGCCGCGTGAGCCCTATATTAAGATTTATTTTTGAAAGTATTTTTCCCAAAATAGCTACACGCACTTTAGGCCCGTTATGTCGCCGCGTGATTTCAAGAAATTCCCTTAGAAACACGCATATAAATCCCACCTTATGTCTATGCATACACACCAACCTCTATCCTTATACCGCCGCATGCGCATCAATATCACAACACAATAACACCTCGCACCAGACGTTCCCAAATGCCACAACTTTCCAAAATCAACAATACCAATATCACCACAACATATTACTGACGGCTCAACCACAATGTGTACAAGAATCTCAATAATAACAAAAATGAATGAGTATTACTCAACAAGAAAAAGATATCTCAATAATCAGCAGCTTCAACCTAAATGTGATAATAGCTTTCATAACTTCAACTTCAATAGCTCAAATTGAAGGTATTCCACGTAAACACAACTTCCAATTCAATTGTATAACATAATCTTAATAATGAAAAAGATAGAATAAATGAGCAACTATGTCTAAGTGCATAAGGATAATTCAATGCGAAGAGGCATCATGAAATAACAACTTCAAATAAGAATGACTCAACAAATAAAGAGGCACATGACAATAAGAGAGATAACAACATCAATTAAGACATATAAGAGCATGTTTGATACTAAAAGATAGAATATGTGATAATAACATCAAGTAAAGCATGTAAAAATAAAATTAACAAAGTAAGATATAACATGATACAACTATTTCCAATTAAATGCATGAAAGAGCCTAACCCGTGTGTAAGCGTCGTGTACAAACTCGTGTACACATTTGTCACCTCGTGCTGCATCCAACCATACTAAAATTATCCAATTTCGACCTCAAATGGACCTTCAAATATTCAGTTCATGGTTTAGGAAAGTTTATACAAAAACCCACAATTTCTCCAACTCAAACCACTAATTAAATGATAAAAACTAAGATAGAATCATGAATAATAAACAAATCCAAGTCAAAAACTCTTACCCCGATCCAAACCTTGAAAATTCCCTCCAAAATAGCCCAAAACCAAATTCACTAACTCAAAAAGTAGGAAATGAGATAAAACCCTCGATCCAACCCTTTTTCTGCCCAAGCACTTCGTATCTACAGGCTCACTGTCACATCTGCAACTTCGCAACTATGAAAAATCCATCGCAATTGCGGCTTTCACTTAAGGCTCAGCAACTTCCGATTCCACGGCAAAAATAGCACACTTGCTCTTGTGCTTCTACAAAAAAAGGGTGCATCTACTCTCCCGCATTTGTGCAAAGGTCACCGTACCTGCGGCCCCTTACCTACAATCCAATTCTGCATCTGCGGAGCGTAGTCTGCTCCTGCAATTGCGCACCTGCACTATATTGTGCTCACATGTGGACTCAACTTCCCAAGCCCAAACTTGCCTTTGCGGACAATGGACCGCTTGTGCGGCGCGGCACCTGCGGCCATACCATCACAGGTGTGATTGCATCAATTCTCAGCAGGCATAAAAGATCCTCCAAGTCAAAAATGAATCTGGATTCAATTCGAATCACTCTTGGGGCCCCTAGGACCCCGTCCGAACATACTATAAAGTTCTAAAATATAACACGAACCTACTCGTGGCCTTAAATTACATTAAACAACATCAAATCTATAAATTGCACTCCAATTCAAGCCTATTGGATCAATGAACATCCTACTTCTAAAACTAACGCCGAATAAAATCAAACCAACCACGAATGAGCTCAAATTTTGCATGCAAGTCCCAAATGACAAAACAGACCTATACCAACTCCCGAACTACATTCCGAACACGATATCAATAAAGTCAACCCTCGGTAAAACCTATCAACCATAAAAACCTTGAACTTTCCAACTTTCATCAAAAAGCACCAAATCAACCAATGGACCTCCAAATAAACATCCGTATATATCCCTAAGTCCAAATTCACCATAAAAAGCTATGGGAACCATCAAAACTCCATTCCAAATTCGTCTATACAAAAGTCAAACTCTGATCAACTCTTTCAACTTAAGTTTCTAACTTTGGGACTAGGTATCCCAATTCACCCTTAAACTCACCCGAAACTAAACTAACCACCCGGAAAGTCACATAATTAAAAATAAATATAGAAGAGGTAATAAATAGGGGAATATGGCTACAATACTCAAAACAACCGGCCGAGTCGTTGTAGAAAGTTAGAGATTTTTGGTTTTGATGCTCGATTCTTGATTTTGCTTTTGTATTTAGTATTTCAAGCCTTTGTACAAGTTTGTATAGGGTATACAAACTTGTTAGATTAATTGGAAAGGGTTCTGGAGAGCTCAGGTGAGTTTCTGAGTGATTTCGAAGCATTTTGGAATATGTTGCAACTGTTGGTTCTCTGATGCAGAACAGTGCATCGCGATCGTGGAGCCAAGTCTCGAGATCGGGTATAAGGAATTGGACAAGGGGAGAGTTTCACTTCGCGATTGTGTGGAGTTGGTCCACGATTACGTAGGGTTGTCAGTTTGTGCAACGCGGTCGAGTGAAGGATTTCACGATCGCATAGGAGCCAGGCAAGTTGGACTTTGCGATGGCATGAGTCTAGTCGCCTTTAAGTAGAAGGATCGGGCTTAGGGGTATTTATGGTCCAGAATATGGGATGTTGCTCATTTTGACAATTTTAAGACCTAGACTTTTGGAGGAGGCGATGTTTGTGAGCTTTTACCCAAACTTCAAACTTTGTTTTTTTTTGGTTGGAATGATAAGTTGCATTAATTAAGTGTAAGCGTCCAGAGATTGTGATGCCTGGGCACCATATTACAAACATAAGTAGTAATAGATTTAGTAGCTAAGCTAGAATTGCTAACTCTAATGTGATTAGTGTTACAATCCCAGGTGCTGCTCTAGGCTGGTTCTTCAAGATCAGTTGAAAAAAAGGAGTTTACTTCCGTCAAGCTAGCTGCCCATTGATGGACAAAAATTGGGTGCGTCTCCCTTGTGATGGTGATATTTTCAGATGTTGACGGGACTACTTCGACAGTAGGTAGTTCTAGATTTTCTTCAAGTAAAAGGCGTGAAACAAAAACTGCTGGAGCTTCAAAAACTGATGTGGCAGCAGTACTGTCCATCTGACATCCATATTTCGCTAAGCTATCTGCAACTCTATTTTGTTCTCTGTGCGCATGGGACACCATTGGATCATGTAGCAGCTGTAGAAGGTGCCTGCAATCACAGAGTAGATTAGTGTAGAGTGGATTATCTTTTGTTAATAGGTTGATTACCTCTTTAGCATCCAGTTCCAGCTCCAGTGGTACTAGTTGCCTTTGTACTGCTAGTTTAAGGCCGTGAAGTAAAGCATGCATTTCAGCTGTGAGGCTGTTGGATGTGGTAAGTGAGCCTGCAAAGCCCATAATCTAGTCGCCTCTATCATTAAGGATTACCCCACCAATACCTGTGTACTTCTTAGTTGATGAATAAGCACCATCTGTATTTAGTTTAAAGTAGTTAGGTCTTGGTGGAAGCCATCGTGGTGCATTGCGAAGTCTAGTGGGTTATTTACAATGAAAAGCTGCTAGATAGGAAAACTCCATAGCTTGATGTAATGTAAGTGCTGGAGAAGTTTTTACATTTTTTTGCTCAAATAGGTTGCGGTTGCGAGTGATCCAAATATTCCATAAACTTAATGGAAGGTAGGTGCGGTGGTTAATTTTGTAGGGCAGGTGAATGTGCTTAGAATGTATGAGTGGGTAAAGCCACTGTTGTGGAGTTACCCAATGTTGAAGATCTGATATGTGTGGTTGAAGCCCTACTGAGCGCAAGTAGTGTCGTGCATTTTTGCAATGTAAAAAGAAGTGTGTAGTAGTTTCCTAATCAGTCTGGCAGTAGTTGCAAATATTGTTGGGGAGTTATTCAATAGCATGAAGGTACTGATTCGTGGGAAGTCTGTTATGGTGTAGTACCCAGAGGAAGGTTTTAACTTTTGGGGGAATGGGTAGCATCCAAATCCACTTCAAAATGGTGCTTGGGGCTTGTGTGGGTGGATTGGAAACAGAGAGGGCGTCGTACATGGAATTTACTGTAAATTTGCCAGAAAGATGTTGTCACGCCCCAAAATCGAGGAGCGCGACCGGCGCTCAACCGAGTAAACCCGGTCGAGCAAGCCTATTAGATTTCTTTTTTACCTAAACTCATCCATGAATAAAGATAATACATATTTTCGTTAAGTAGACAATAAGGTTATCATGTCTACAATACCATTTCATTTTCATTGGTTACTGTATTTAATAAGCCTCAAAACACACACACACTCCTACATGGTTCAAAGTGGAACAAGTGATTTAATCACAACTCAACTTGTTTAACATTCCCAACAACCATACACAACCCACACTAAGTCTACGGAGCTTCTAAAGATACCAAAGAGTACAATGATAGTGCCGGCAATAAGGCTCCGGCTATACCTCAAACCATATAATACATACGAAACAAAAGATGCACAACCCCAGAATGAGATGGGGCTCATCAACTCAGCTGGGAAGAATGAGCACTACCATCACTGGTTAGTATCCTCCGCTGTGGAACCACCTGTATCCAATAAAGATGCAGCACCCCCGGCAAAAGAGACGTTAGTACATGTTGAATAGTACTAGTATGAAAACCAAATACCAATTTAAGAAATCGGAAGTACAATATGAATATGATAAATCACAACATCAATAGAATAACATAGATAGCCGTTTACGCCACATGAGGTGTACCAAGAGCTGTCAATAAAAGGATGAGATCCTCTGTAACCATCTTTATACAAAGCGGCCCCGCCGCCTCACCCCAATGTATGCAGGTAGAGGTGTAATCCCAATACCAAGACTCTACACAAAGCAGCCTTACCGATTCACCCCAATGTATGTGGGTGGAGGTGTATTCCAAAATACCAAATATCTACACAAAGCGGCCTTGCCGCCTCACCCCAATGTATGCGGGTGAAAATGCATCAACGATACCAATACCTATACAAAACGTCCATGCCGCCTCACCCCAATATATATACATATGGGTGGTGGTGCATCAACAATATCAAAATCATACACAAAGTGGCATTGTCGCCTCACCCCAATGTATGCGGGTGGAGGTGTAATCCCATTCACAATCTCTACACCATTTGGCATAATAATTTGCATATAAATCACGACTTGGTATCATAACATGTAGATACACAATCCATAGTTTGGAACACATACTCAATTTATAATACAATATGATAAGAGCATTTGAAGCAAAAATCGAACATATCTTTTTGTCACAAAACGTATTCGGAATACTCGATTTGTAATAAATATCTTGGAACTTATAAGGGTATTGGGGGTTCCTATTCTAAAAGAAGAGTTTAGTCAACATACCTCAATTGAGCTTCCTTAAACTCTAAAATGTTCCGAAATTCTTAGTAACTTCAATCTATTTTGAAACATAACAAGTTGAACCAAAATTAGGAAGATGATCATAGTTCTAGCTCATTTGGGCAGTTTATCAAACACTAGGTGTACATTAAGGTTTCAAGGTCCTTTTATGTAGGATTTCATCATCCCACAACCCATTCTTTACCAGTTTTAGCTCACAATCTTCCTATACCCTTTGATAACACATGCATGCAAATTAAATAACTCCCATACCCAAGAATTATCTTGCTAATTATGCATTTTTAGATAAATTTCGAAATTAAGGGCTAGGATGTAGAATCTTACCTCTAGGATGAAGAGCTAGTGAGTTTTCCTTGTTAATCTTTAAAGATTTAAGCAAGAATCGAAGGATAATTTGTTGAAGACACTCTCCCTCTCTAGGGCACTCTCTTACTCTCAAAATATTAGGTTTTAGCTCAAAAATGGTCCATTAAGTCTATTTAAACGCACTAAGGTCGGGTTATAAAAACCCAAAAATGAAGCTCCAGAATAGGATCTGTGGTCGCATATGCGACCGCAGAATGGACACGCGGTCCGTATATTGGCCACACAACTTGGTGCCCAAAACTGTTGTCGCCTGCTTGGGTCTGCGGTAGTTATGCGGCCCGCAAATCTATTCTGCGATCACATAATGTACTGCAGAGCTTCCTCTAAGTTGGCCTGCCTCTGATTCACTCAGCGGCAATTATGCGGTCCGCATAGTGATTCTGCGACTACATAGTGGGCCGCATAAATGACTTTTTTTGGAAAACATTTCCTTTACTACCCAATGCATTGTTCAACCCAAAATGTCCGAGCGAAGTTTTCCTTTCCTCTACAATCCTCAAACACGTAAGCCTACTTCAGCACCATGAAACCTTAAATTCCTTTTCGAAATTTTATGGGGCCTTAAATTCTCCCCCACTTAGGATCATTCTTCCTCGAATGAGGGTCAAAATCCGTTATTAGCATTCAATGTGTCCTAACTGTTAATTCACACACACCAGTAGTTTCAAAATTTGGTTAATCCCTAAATTTCCAAAACTTTCGCAAGAGTCTCCCCTGTAACCGGGTCTATCCACCTGTCAAAGAATTCGAGAAACCAATCCTAACAACATATACATAACCAAGGATGCAATATAACACAAGAACAATACTAACTGTGGCCTCATAGGCAATATATTACCAGAAAAGGAACACCCTTAACATCAATTGTACAAATGATATAAATTCATAGAAGGTAACCTTTAGAATTTTTAGAGAAAACTTTATAATTACGTGGCTATTCAAACAAATAAGGATACGTTTTCTTTATCTCTTCCTCGACCTCCCTAATAGCCTCTTCAACCTGTTGGTTTTGCCATAGCACTTTCACGGAGGCAATTTCTTTATTTCTCAACTTTCGGTCTTGCCGATCGATAATAGAAACTGGAATCTCTTCATAAGTCATTTTCTCATTAACCTCAATAGTCTCCACCGGAACAATGACTGTCGGGTCTCCAACTACTTTCTTCAACATAGACACATGAAACACCGGGTGCACTAATGGCATTTCAGGCGGTAGCTCAAGCTTGTACGCCACCTCGTCGATCCTCTGAATGATTCTGTACGGTCCGACATACCTCGGACTCAATTTTCCTTTCTTACCAAATCACATTACACCTTTCATGGGGGAAACTTTCAAGAATACCCAATCATCTTCTTTGAACTCCAAATCCCTACGACGAACATCCGTATATTACTTCTGACGACTCTAAGAAGTCTTCAACCGCTCTTTAATGATCTTAAATTTTTCCCTAGCCTGATGCATGAGGTCTGGCACTATCAACTTTGCTTCCGTCTATATAAAGCCTTAAACGGTGCCATATGAATGCTAGCATGATAGCTATTGTTGTAGGCAAATTCTATGAGTGGCAAATGATCATCCCAACTACTTTTGAAGTCTAAAACTCAAGCACGCAACATATACCCAAGCGTCTGAATAGTCCGCTCTACCTACCCTCCATTCTACGGGTGAAAGGCTGTACTAAGATTTACCTGAGTACCCAGACCTTGCTGAAATATCTTCCAAAGATTACTAGTGAATTGTGCCCCCAATCAGAAATGATGGAAACCGGAGTGCCATGCAACCTCACTATTTCTTTGATATACAACTGAGCATACTGTTCTGCTATATCGGTAGCCTTAACGGGCAAGAAGTGTGCTAAGTTTGTGAGTCTATCCAAAATCACCCAAATCGAGTCAAACTTACGAGGAGTACAAGGTAATACTACCACAAAGTCCACATTAATCATTTCCCACTTCCACATTGGAATTTCTATGTTCTGTGCCAACCCACCGGGCCTTTGGTGTTCGGCCTTCACTTTCTAACAATTTGGGCACCTCACCACAAAGTATGCCACATTCCTCTTTATATCATTTCACCAATAGACTTCCTTAAGATCATGATACATTTTTGTAGAACCCGGGTGCACGGAATACCTAGAAGTGTGAGCTTCGGTCATAATCCTTTCCCGGAGAACATCCACATTTGGAACACATAATTGCCCTTGGTACTTTAGTGTATCATCATCCCTGTCAAGAGAAAAGGCCATGGTCTTTTGTTTATGAATCCCCTCTTTCAGTTGTGCCAACAATGGATTGTTGTATTATTTCTCCTTGACTTCCACAACAAGTGATGATTCAACCTTATATTTCACAATCAACCCTCCTTCACTAGAGTCCGCAAGACGAACTCCCAAACTAGCCAATCAATGAACTTCCTTGGCCAATGGCCTTTGATATGCCTCCAAGTATGCTAAGTGCTAAGCTGCCCATAGATTTCTGGCTAAGTGCATCCGCAAAAAACATTAGCCTTCCCCGAATGATATAAAATATCAATGTCGTAATCCTTGAGTAATTCAAGCCATCTTTTCTACCTCAGATTCAGCTCCTTCTGTTTGAAAATATATTGAAGGCTCTTATGGTCCGTGAATATATCCATATGGACTCCAAACAAATAATGACGCCAAATCTTCAATGAAAATACCACCGCTGCGAGTTCTAAGTCATGTGTTGTATAGTTCTTTTCATGATTCTTTAGTTGCCAAGAAACATAAGTTATAACCTTGCCATGTTGCATTAATACACATCCAAGACCGATTCATGAAGCATCACAATATATCACAAATCCATTTATACCCTCTGGTAGGGTCAACACCGGTGTCGTAGTCAATCTTTCTTTCAACTCCTAGAAAAACATCTGACCATTGGAACTTAACTTCTTTGTGAGTCAATTTAGTCAACAGAGAGGCAAGGGTAGAAAAACCCTCTAAAACATTTCAATAATACCCAGCTAAGCCTAAGAAACTACGAATCTCTATTGGAGTTTTAGGCCTCAACCTATTCCTCACAGCCGCACTCTTCTGAGGATGAGCCATAATCCCTTCACTAGAGACTACATAACCTAAGAATGTGACAACTTTAAGCCAAAATTCACACTTAGAAAACTTTGCATATAACTTGTGCTGATATAAGGTTTGCAGAGCTACCTTGAGATGATTGGCATGGTCCTCTCGGTTGCGTGAATATACATGGATTTCGTCAATAAAAGCTATCACAAAAGAGTCGAGGAATTGCTTGAAAACTCAATTCATAAGATCCATGAAGCCTGCTGGGGAATTTGATAGCCCAAAAGACATCACCAGAAATTCAAAATGCCCATACCGGGTCCTAAAAGCTGTTTTCGGAATATCCCGCTCCCTGATCTTCAATTGGTGATACCCGGATCTTAAATCAATTTTGGAGAAGTACCTGGCACCTTGCAATTGATCAAACAAGTCATCTATCCTTGGTAGTGGGTATTTATTTTTGATTGTGACCTTGTTGAGCTACATGTAGTCAATACACATACGTAGTGACCCATATTTCTTTCTTACAAAGAGAACAGGTGCGCCCCAAGGCGACACACTTGGTTGAATGAAACCCTTTTCTAACAAATGTCTCAATTGTTTCTTTAACTCCTTCAATTCTGTCGGTGCCATCCTGTAGGGCGGAATAGATATAGGCTAGGTGTCTAGTATCACATCAATCCCAAAATCCATCTCCCTGTCTGGTGGAATCCCAGGGAGTTCATCCGAAAAGACTCCCGAAAATTCATTCACAACAGGCACAGACTCAAGTGTAGGTGCCTCAGTAGTGGTGTCCGTAACTCAGACAAAATGGTAAATACACCCCTTGTTGATCATCTTTGTGGCCTTAAGGTAAGAAATACGCCTACCATTCGGCACCACATCATCACCCCTCCACTCAATAACTGACTTATTTGGAAATTCAAACCTAACAGTCCTGGTTCTGCAATCAAGCTTGGAAAAACAAGAATAAAGCCAGTCCATTCCCATTATTACATCAAAATCGACCATCCCCAATTCAATGAGACCGGCCATGGTGTCCCAACCACTCAACATAACAACACAATTCCTATAAACCCGTGCTGCCCAAATAGAGTCACCAACCAGAGTAGATACAAAGAACGGCTCATGGAGCTATTCCGGTTCTATCCCAAATTCCATAGAAACATAAGGAGTGACATGTGACAAAGTGGAACCGGGGTCAATAAGAGAATATACATCATGAGATTGGACAGTCAATATACTAGTGACGACATCTGGAGAAGCCTCTAAATCCCGACGCCTTCGCATAACATAAAATCTGCTCGGTCCTCCCGAATTCTGTGCACTACCCCTAGCTGTACCACGTCCTGCGGGTGCTGGGGCACCTCGAGCTGGAGGTGTTGTGGATGTAGTATCTATAGAATTAGCTAGCTGCACCGCACCGCTGCCCATGTTCCGGCAGGACGAGTGGCAATCCTTTTGAATGTAACCCCTCACACCGCACCCATAACATATAGGAAGGTCCATGAAGCATGCCCCCAAGTGTATCCTCCCACACTTAGGGCATGGGAGCCTCCGCTACTGAAACCTTCCGTCGGGACAACCCTACTGGTGGGCTCCCTGGTTGCCCTAACTAGGTCCAGAAGACTGTGCACTCATCGAAGACTGAGCGAATGATTGGGATGGTCCTGATGAACCTCCCCTGAATTCCGACCTACCACTCCCAACACCGGAAGAATCACCAAAGTTGCCCACGGACTGGGCCTTGCTGCTACTCTGACGCTCCATTCTATTCTTCAATGTGCGGGTCTTTGTGGCTTGAGAAAATGCCACCATCTCACCATCGTTCATATCAGAATTCAATGCAATTGTAGAGACCTCATTAATAACCAAGGGGATAAGGCCCTATACAAACCGGTGCACTCTAGCCTCCATAGTGGTCAGCATGTGAATAACATACTTGGATAGGCGCACAAACTCCATATGGTACTCTTTCAGACTTTCAAACTCAGCGGCACGAGCTGCCTTTGTTTCAGAAGGCACGAAATGATCCTTAAAGGCATATGTGAACTCATCTCACCTTTATGGAGGGCTCCCCTCCTCACGGGACTCCTCCCACAACTCAAACCAAGAATAGGCCACCCTTTTAAGGCGGTAAGAGGCCAACTCCACTCCATCCCTCACTGTAGAATGCATAACCCAGAGAATCTTGTGCATATCATCAATGAATTCTTGAGAGTCCTCCTCGGGATTTATACCCGTAAACACTGGAGGATCTAACTGAAGAAACTTGTTCACCCTGGAACAAGCAGATTTCCCTGGTTGACTAGAAGAAGTAGGCCTAACACTCGATCTTTGGGATAAGAAGCCACTATCTGTGCTAACATCTGTATGGATCCCCTAAGATCAACATAAAAAACACTAAAATCGAAAGCTGGAGCTGGAGGTGGAACTGGAATATCAGTTGGAGGGGCCGCTGCACCCTGGGTAAGTGCAGGGATAGGTGCAGTCTGATCAGTTATGGTAGAATCAGGCAGCATAGTAACTGGTGGAATATCCTCACCCCTCGGGTGCTCACCCGCATCATCAAATATAGGATCAACTACCACTCCTGGGGTGACATTGTCTCTTTGGCCAGTACTTGCCTTTTTTTTAGGTGCCATGTACTGAAAATTAGAGAAATGCATGAGTTAATGGAGGAACAATCTTACAATCAGCTTTATCGCAAGATCGAGAACATGAAAGAAGGGCATTATTCCTAAATGCCCAAGTAGCATCCTAATTATAGATGTGGTCGACAACACACAGATAAGAAGGACTCTACTAGACACGGCTCCGAGATATCCTAGAACACTTTAAAACCTTAGGCTCTGATACCAAATTTTCCACGCCCTAAAATCAGGGAGCGCGACCGGCGCTCAACTGAGTAAACCCGGTCGAGCAAGCCTATTAGATATTCTTTTTACTCAAACTCATCCATGAATAAAGATAATACATATTTTTATTAATTAGACAATAAGGCGATCATGTCTACAATACCATTTCATATCCATTGGTTACTGCATTTACGAAGTCCTAAAACACATACACACACCTACATGGTTCAAAGTGGAACAAGTGATTTAATCACAACACAACTTGTTTAACATTCCCAAAAACCATACACAGCCCACACTAAATTTACGGAGCCTCTAAAGATACCAAAGAGTACAATAATAGTACCGTCAACAAGGCTCCCGCTATACCTCAAAATCAAAAATACATACGAAACAAAAGATGCACAATCTCGTAATGAGATGGGGCTCACCAAGTCAGCTAGGAAGAATGAGCACTGCTATCACTAGTCAGTATCCTCCACTGTGGAACCACCTGCATCCAATAAAGAAGCAACGCCCCGACAAAAGGGACGTTAGTACATGTTGAATAGTACTAGTATGAAAACCAAATACCAATTTAAGAAATGGGAAGTACAATATGAATATGATAAATCATAGCGTCAATAGAATGACATAGATACATGAGAAACAAAAGATACATGACCCCGAAATGAAGTGGGGCTCACCAAGTCAGCTGAAGAGAGTGTACCGCTATCACTAACCAATACCGCCTACTATAGAACCTCCTACATCCATTAAAGATGCAGTGGACATTAGTACCGTCGAATGGCACTAGTATGTATAGCTAAAAAACCTCTTTCAAAATAGAATGCCCATATGATCTATACGTGGAACACATAATATAATATAATTGAAACAACATGTACAAACAAGGACAACGAAAGTGGCACCTATTGTCTGCATTAATAATGTGTCTCATTAGACCATCCTTAGTGTTCACATATCATATTATACACTTATGCATTTCATAGACCGTCCATAGTATTTATTCATACCGTATACCTATACTTCTCATACACAATGCACATATGGGTTTCATAGACTGTCTACAAGATTTCATAACACAATATACCTGTGCATTTCATAGACCGTCCATAGGATTTCATATCACAATATAGCTATGCGTTTCATAGATTGTCCACAGGATTTCATAACACAATATACCTATGTGTTTCATAGACCGTCCACAGGATTTCATAACACAATATTCCTATGAGTTTCATAGACTGTCCATAGGGTTTCATAACATAATATACCTATGTGTTTCATAGACCGTCCATAGGATTTCATATCACAATATACCTATGCGTTTCATAGACCGTCCACAGGATTTCATAACACAATATACCTATGCGTTTCATAGACCGTCCACAGGATTTCATAACACAATATACCTATGCGTTTCATAGACCGTCCACAGGATTTCATAACACAATATACCTATGCGTTTCATAGACCGTCCACAGGATTTCATAACACAATATACCTATGCGTTTCATAGACCGTCCACAGGATTTCATAACACAATATACCTATGCGTTTCATAGACCGTCCACAGGATTTCATAACACAATATACCTATGTGTTTCATAGACCGTCCACAGGATTTCATAACACAATATTCCTATGAGTTTCATAGACTGTCCATAGGGTTTCATAACATAATATACCTATGTGTTTCATAGACCGTCCATAGGATTTCATATCACAATATACCTATGCGTTTCATAGACCGTCCACAGGATTTCATAACACAATATACCTATGCATTTCATAGAATCCACAGGATTTCATAACACAATATTCCTATGTGTTTCATAGATCGTCCATAGGGTTTCATAACACAATATACCTATGCGTTTCTAGACCGTCCACAGGATTTCACAACACAATATACCTATGCGTTTCATAGACCGTCCACAGGATTTCATAAAACAATATTCCTATGCATTTCATAGACAGTCCATAGGGTTTCATTACACAATATACATATGTGTTTTGTAGACCGTCCATAGGATTTCATATCACAATATAGCTATGCATTTCATAAACCGTCCACAGGATTTCATAACACAATATACCTATGTGTTTCATAGACCGTCCACAGGATTTCATAACAAATATTCCAATGCGTTTCATAGACCGTCCATAGGGGTTCATAATAAAATATTCCTATACGTTTCATAGACCGTCCATAGGGTTTCATAACACAATATTCCTATGCGTTTCATAGACCGTCCATAGGGTTCATTCATTATTCTCGTTTTGGCAATTGACCACAATTTATGTTCATACTATCGCTTACTTGTACTAGCCACGGATAATCATAGGACCTTAATGAAATTATTATGCAAAGGAGATAAAACTCATCTCATAATGTTCACACATTATTTCATTTCATTAGAACTATTGGCCACATATGTAATTCTCATTCTGGGCACGATGGCCACATTTCATATTTCACACTTTCACCTCTTTCAATTTTAAAGATCACCATCAAATATCAACATATAGAATATTTCAGAAATCATATACTATATACCCATTTGAAATGGGAACTTCAAACACAAATGGTTTCTTCCCAAAGAATGAGGCATACCAACCAACAATAGAAACACCTATGAAAAATCATAAACAATCAATACCCCATTTATTCTTGCAATACTCTTCCCCAGAAATGACAATGTACAATTTCAACACATGAGTATATAGAAGTCGAATCACACTGGATATATTTATAAAGCAAAGCATTAGTTAAAGCAGCCACTGATGGTCTTGATTTGAGTATAAAAGCTCTTAGGCAATTCTACTTTCGAAGTCATTTTAAAATAGTTGAGTCGAGGCTCATTTCATATTCTTTATCGTATTATCTCACTTCATTGGCACCCCTGGCCACAAGTATAACTTTCACTCTTGGCATGTTGGCCACACTTTATATCCCCAATTCACTTATTTCACTTCCAACCATCTTTATAGATTATCAACAATAAGACATTTTCAATCAAGACTTTAGGTACACATATGACCAATTAAGAGTCTTAAGCATATTGTGTTTTCTCACACAATTTGGAATCATAACCTTCATTTGAAACACAACTCAAAGGCATAGCATTTTAATACACATCCCATACTTTAAAACTTACGGGAATATTATGGAATTAGATTCTAAGAGAGAACGTTTAGCCAACATACCCCGCTTTGAGCTTTTCTTCAATTACTACAACATTCCAGAAATTCTAGCAATCCCAATCTATTTTGAGACATTACAAAATTGAACCATAATTAGGAAGATATTCATGGTCTCGTCTCATTTGAGCATTTTATCAAACACTAGGTGTGCAAATTTAATTACAAGGTTCTTCTACAAGATTTCCTTCACTTCACAACCCAATCCTTACTTATTTGAGCTCAACCATCTTCTCGCAAACCTTATTGGTTGAAACATGTATAATTAATACTCTTACACCCAAGAATCATACTCCAAATCACTCATCTTTTACCCAAAATTGGAAATTGAAGACTAGGGGTTTGAATCTTACCCCTTGAGTGAAGCTCTTGTAAGATTTCCTTGTTGGATTTCAAGGCTTGAACAAGATCTTGATGAACAAAACACTTCATCTAGTTCCTCTCTTTAGAACACTCTCACTTCTCTATAAAATATCAGATTTTAGCACAAAACTGACTTAACCCCTCTTTCTACCCGGCCTTAGGGGTATTAAATTAGCTCCTACAAGCGCGGCCGCGCACATGGGCAAGTGGCCGCGTATCTGGCCGCGCACCTGAGGCAGAAATTCTCAAATATGCGCGGCCGTGCATCTGGGCGCGCATATGACAAAGGTCCAGTAAAATGGCCAAAACATTCTGTAGAAATATCCAAATGACAAACGGCTAGATGCATTGGAAACTAGACTCAAAGGCTTTAATTGGATAGGTGGATCACCACCTAAGTCATTTTATTGAGGGAGTTATACTCATTTGAAGTCAGGTCTAGTGCCAATTGAAACATCCTTTCCACTTAATGTGTCCAACTTGTTCCACACAAGTTCTTGTCAATTCTATAACTCCTTAGTATGTTCCAACATATCTTACACGTACATTATCAATTCAACATGATGTGGCTATATCCCATAGGTCTCCGCTAATATTCAAATATGTTATTCCCAAATACTGTTAGCGCACTTTAAAATCTTAAATCATTAGAAATATTTTACGGGGCCTTACATTCTCCCCCACTTAAGATCATTCGTCCTCGAATAAGGAGTAAAGTCCGACCCCAAACAATTAACATAACTCGACTCTTCTTACAAATATTTCAATCCCCCAAATTTGACTAACTCCAAAACTTTTCAAAAATTTCGGCAGAGTCTCCCCTGTAATTGGTATATTTCAACAACACTGATCTCAACATTAAGTGCATTACATTAACAGAAGTGGTATCTAGACATGAGTTGTACATATTTAAATCATAACACATAATAAGTACCCTCTTGAACCACAACCATTTGGTTATACAAGCATGTGAGAATACTTCCTTTACTTTGACAGAGGTAGAACTCAATTCCTGACTTATCTAACAGGGATGACAACTAGGTACCTCTTATAAGCAAATTACCCATTAACTTCACCTTTAATAGTTTCCACCGGAACGATAGGCAAAGGATTTCCAACAACCTTCTGGAACCTAGATACATGATGCATCGGGTGCATGGCGGACAACAATGGGAAAACATCATACTCATAGTTTGACCTATTTCCTTCAATATTCCATAAGGCCTAATGTGACTACACATACTTTACCTTCCTTAACAATTCACCCAATATATTCATAGAGAAAATCTTAAGAATAACCCGTTCACTTTCTTCAACTCTAAATCACTATGTCGAACATCCAAACTAAACCCTTTGGCGATCTCCAACAATTACTCTAAGATGAGCTAGCATAAATATGACCATAAAATTTCCTATCCAATATATTTGATCACGGGATGATGCTTCTTCTTTGACATGTTTGAACCTGAAACCCCCATAGGTTACTATAAATAGGAACAATGAGGTCCGAGATTAGGTTGGAAATTTTCAAGAATCTATCAATGTGCTGAGCAGGGCCTTTCAGGAGGTTATATCCTAAGAGACATGAAGGTTACTACCAATAGCGCTGGCATGGTTAATCATTGTGATGACATCATTGATTCAACAAAATGAGGCATAGAGATGCCTAGTAGGCATTGATAATGTAGGGACCATGTATATGATTGTGAGATTTAAAAGAAATGAGTCATTTAGACATGTGACATATGGGAGGCATGGTCGGGAGGATAAAGACATTAACGTCAGTTATTCTTGGAAGACTAAGAGTCATAAAAAGGACATCAACAATTGTTTCATTCCATATGTGCCTTGTTCGACAATAGTAGGTCTCAAAGAGAAATAGTCAAGTATGTGACACCAGTCGCCTCTTGGAATGTAGGAAAAATCAGTTTAACTCGAAATGAGAATATTCTGGCACCCTGAATGTGATATGGGTTTCAAAATACATATAGTTGCATTACTCTCTTAATATTAACTAACACAAGGAATAGATATGCCACAAGCCCATGAGGATGAAAACCAAGAAGTTGAACACTTGTGAGACTATTATCATTCTGACAGCTTAATCCTTGACAATAGTTCATCCTATATGAGAGGACTAGAGATACAACGAACTTGTCTTTTGATTCAATATGCTCATCAAAATGCTACTTAACTTTCAACCTCACACAAGTGAAATCATGTAACTAGGGCATCATAATGTTGGGAGGAAATCATGTATTGGTTAGAGAGAATGAACACTTTGTTGTGAGCTAGACATGATTTTCCATAACAACTCTCAAGTTGCAATACTCGGCCAATTCATGGGCAACAACAATTCTAGGAATAATGTGAGTTACTCACGGAGGCATGCTCTAGGTGGACATGAAAGCCATAAAAGTATTAACCTAGGGTTATAACTCATTCCAAGGAAATCATTATACAACTCAATTCCTCAAGAGGTCATAAATAAAGGAATTTTGATCGAGAGGCTTCACGAATACTGCGTCTCGTTCAAAGAGTAGGTACGTGTAATCTTGTGTGATTCAGCGCTTTGGTTAAGACCATATTTATGTGGGCCCCTTCAATATGGATGTACATATACAACAAGGAAAATAATGCGGTGTTCACAATAAGGTAGCAAGGAGTGACTTACTTGATGACTTTAGATTGACAGGGTAGTACCTTAATTGATGTTCCTCGACTCCACATCCATAACATACATTGGTACTATAGTGACATACCCCTGAATGATATCTCCCACACTTCACACAACGGGGATGAGGCTAATGTGACTCGCCCCATTGACATGATATTCACCCTTTTCGCATAAGTCATAAGAATCCCTCTTATCTTTCTTCCAGGCCTTCACAACGGGAGTAAACATCTCTGTACCGGATTCCTGTGTGGGCCTCTAGAATTTCCCAAGCCTACGACCCCTAACACATTCCTGAGCATACTCACCACACAACATGACGCAAAAATGTTCCCGCCTGCATATCGAGCAGACCAAGAGGGGTATACCCAACCTAAGGGCATTTATTCTTCTTGTGCCCCTTCTTTCTGTGAAATTCCTAAATGTCCAAGCAGCCTCTTCATTATAGATGTGGTCGACAACACACCGATAAGAAGGACTCTACTAGACACGGCTCCGAGGTATCCTAGGACACTTTTAAACCTTAGGCTCTGATACCAAGTTTGTCACGCCCCAAACTCGGGGAGTGCGACCAGTGCTCAATTGAGTGAATCTGGCCGAGCAAGCCTGTTGGATTTTCTTCTACCCAAACTCATCCATGAATAAAGAGGAGATGTGCTCCATTAATCAAACTTTCAAAAGATTTCATTAGCAACTCCCATTTCATTTTCATTGGCAACTTCATTCAATATTTCCAAAATACCAACATTTCTAATTCAATTTCCCACATTAAATACCACCCACAACTTGTCTGCGGAGCCTCTAAGTACAACAGAAGAGAAATATAGAAATGCCGGCAACAAGGCCCCGGATATACCTCAACCACAAAGTACATGAGAAACAAAATATACAATGACCTCGAAATGAAGTAGGGCTCACCAAGTCAGCTGAAGAGAGTGTACCACTGTCACTGACCAATATCGCCTGCTATAGAACCACCTGCATCCATTAGCCAACATACCTTGCTTTGAGCTTTCCTTAAATTACTACAATGTTCCAGAAATTCTAGTAATCCCAATCTATTTTAAGACATAACAAAATTGAACCATAATTAGGAAGATATTCATGGTCTCAGCTCATTTGAGCATTTTATCAAATACTAGGTGTGCAAATTTAACTACAAGGTTCTTCTACAAGATTATCTTTACTCCACAACCCAATCATTACTTATTTGAGCTCAACAATCTTCCCACAAACCTTATTGGTATAGGCATGTATAATTAATACTCTTACATCCAAGAATCATACTCCCAATCACCCATCTTTTACCCCAAACTCGAAATTGAAGACTAGGGGTTTGAATATTACCTCTTGAGTGAAGATCTTGATTTCCTTGTTGGATTTCAAGGCTTGAACAAGATCTTGATGAACAAAACACTTCATCTACTTCCTCTCTCTAGAACACTCTCACTTCTCTCTAAAATATCAGGTTTTTGCTCAAATTTGACTTAACCCCTCTCTCTACCCGCCCTTGGGGGTATTAAATGAGCTCCTACGTGCGTGGACGTGCACCTGGGCAAGTGGCCGCACATCTAGCCGCGCACTTGAGGCAGAAACTCTCAAATATGCACGGCCGCGCATCTGGGCGCGCACATGACATAGTAAAATGGCCATAACTTTCTTTAAAAAATCTAAATGACGAACGGTGTAATGCGTTGGAAACTAGACTCAAAAGACTTTAATTGGATAGGTGGATAACCACCTAAGTCATTATATTGAGGGAGTTCTACTCATTTGAAGTTGGGTCTTGTGCTAATTGAAACATTCTTTCCACTTAATGTGTCCAACTTGTTCCACACAAGTTCTTGCCAATTCCAAAATTCCTTAGTATATTCCAACACACCTTAAACATACATTATCAATTCAACATGGTGTGGCTCTATCCCATAGGTCTCCTTTAATACTCAAATACGTTATTCCCAAATACTGTTGGCGCACTTTAAAATCCTAAATCATTAGAAAATATTTACGGGGCCTTACACCCACCTTCCAGCATTCCTGCAATTTTGCACAATTTCATTAGTTTCGGGAACACAATTCAAAGCTTTTTGGCTAAACAAAAGCTAAAAGGTGTTAGTAAGTGTCATGATCCAATTTCCCCTCCATGTGACATCGTGACAGCACCTAGTCTCTACAACTAAGTAAGCCTAATAGTTTTTGCGGAATAATGAAATGAAAACATACATTTAATTAGCTATTCCAAAATACACAACAATCCCAAAACCCGAAACATCGTGAATCACAAACTACAGAAGGAAAATATAGTGTCTCTATACATCATAGTCTAACAAAGGAAAAATATAAAAGATAATGGACATGAGATATAGTAGAAGAGGACTCCAAGGTCTGCGAACGCGGCAAATATACCTTGAAGTCTCCAAAGCTGTCCCGTCTCGTTGATAGTGAGGCTGCAAAGGAGTACCTGGATCTGCACACGTAAGAAATATGTGCAGGGAGTAGCATGAGCACACCAAAATCGGTTCCCAGTAAGTGCCAAGCCTAACCTCGGTCGAGTAGTGACCAGTTCAGGTCAGGGCCCTACTGGTAAATATATTATAAAATGAGATAGAGTGTAATACCGCAATAAAATGAAGGCTGAAATTTAACAATAATGAAATCATAGAAGATAACAGCTCAGTACACAGAAACATAACAGGGGATCTCCCGAGATACCGTCTCGTAGTCCCAAACCTAAATGTACAGTACAGGAGGATCTCCCGGAATACCGTTCCTTAGTCCCAAAGTAAATATGTAGTATAGGGGGATCTCCCGAAATACCGTTTCGTAGTCCCAAAGTAAATATTCAGTACAGGGGGGTTTCCCGGAATAACGTTCCGTAGTCCCAAAGTAAATATGCAGTACAGGAAGATCTCCCGGAATACCGTTTCGTAGTCCCAAAGTAAATATGCAGTACAGGAAGATCTCCCGGAATACCGTTTCGTAGTCCCAAAGTAAATATGCAGCGAAAACAATAGAGTTCAAGAGTTACGACACAAATTTCTACAGTTCAACCTGAGTACCAGTTAAGCAAAAATAGGTAAATTCACTAAACATAATGCACGTAGTTCGAGTAAACGGTTAAGGCAAGTAGGTATGCTATTCCAATATAGAAGGATACTACACATGCTGATGAAACTCAAATAAGAAAGAAATCAGGTTATTACTTAGTAGATAATTGGGTTTTTACATAATTATCCCGTGTACGTACTCGTCACCTCACGTACGCGGGGCTCATATATAAAAAACAGTACAAATCTTTCGGGGAGTTTCTCCCACACAAGGTTAGGCAAGCCGCTTACCTTGAACCAAGCTCAATCAATCGGTAACAATGCATTTTCCACGAATATCCGACTCCGAATGGTCCAAATCTAGCCAAAACAATTACATATCATAAATACAACTATAATAGACTAATCTATATAATAAAACCAAACTTTTAATACAAATTCTGAAATTCACCCCAAAAGGTCGACCCGGGCCCAGGTCACGGAAAGCCCATTCACTCACGAGTCTAACCATATCAAACTTACTAAAATCCGACACCAAATGGTCCTTCAAATCCACAAATCAAACTTTCCAAATCCCTAGCCTCAAACTCCCAAATTCCACCTTAAATACACACTAACTGGGTGGAAACATAAATGAGGAAGCAAGATTATTGATAAAAAATAAGCACAAGGGACTTACCTCAAAAAATCTCTCGAAAATGCTCTCACAATTCGCACGAAACCGAGTTTGCAAAGTCCAAAATGAAAAAAATCGCGAAGCCCTTCGGTTTTAACCACTACCCAGGTATTTCCGCACCTGCGGAGCCTGGGCTCGCACTTGCGGGTGCACTTGTGCAGAAAACATGCGCATCTGCGCAAATCACTTACCCCCTTCTGCCTCCGCACCTGCAATAAAGGGCCACACCTGCGTGTGCGCGCTTGCGGAAATTCTTTGCGCACCTGCGATCCCAGCTCAGGCTGCCTAAATCCGCTTCTGCGCCAATTTGCTCGCACCTGCGGGCCGCCTTGTGCATGTGCGATTACAGCAGAACCAGCACCAGAAAAATCTTCCAAGTCCAACAATGATCCGATAACCATCCGAAACTCACCCGAGGCCCCCGGGACCTCAGCCAAACATACCAACAAGTTCTAAAACACCATACGAACATAGTCGAATCCTCAAACCACATCAAACAACGCTAAATCACAAATCATCCTTCGATTCAAACTTAAAGAACTTAAAACTTTCAAATTCGACAACCGATGCCCAAACCAAACAAACCATGTCCGATTGACCCCAAATTTTGCACACAAGTCTTATTAAACATTAAGGACCTACTCCAACTTCCGGAATCGGAATCCGACCACGATATCAAAAGTCCACCACCGGTCAAAATCTTCAAAAATTCGACTTTCGCCATTTCAAGCCTAAATAAGCTACGAACCTCCAAAACACAATCCAGACACGCCCCTAAACCCAAAATCACCTAACATAGCTAACGGAAACGACGGAATTCCATAGCGGTATCGTCTTCACATAGTTATGACTACGTGTTCATTTAGGGACTAAGTGTTCCAAAACACCCCGAAACCAAAAACAAAACCTCTCGGTAAGTCACCTAAGAAGAAAAGGTACGGGGGAAACAATAAATAGGGGATCGGGGCTATTACTCTCAAAACGACAGGTCGGGTCGTTACATCCTTCCCCTCTTAAAACACTCATTCGTCCTCGAATTAACATAGAGACATACCTGAAGTGGTGAAAAGATGACGATAATGACTGCACATATCCTGCTCGGTCTCCCAAGTTGCCTCCTCGACCGGTTGTCCCCTCCACTGAACCTTCATAGAAGCAATGTTCTTTGACCTTAGCTTTTTGACCTGCCTGTCCAAAATAGCCACTGGCTCCTCAGCATAAGATAGATCCTTGTCCAACTGGACTGAGCTGAAATCCAACACAGGAGACGGCTCGTCGTGATACTTCCGGAGCATAGAAACATGGAATACTGGATTTACTCCTACTAGACTGGGAGGTAAGGCAAGCTCATAGGCAACCTCCCCTACTCGCCGCAACACATCAAATGAACCAATGAACCTTGGTCTTAGCTTTCCCTTCTTTCCAAACCTCATAACGCCCTTCATAGGCGAAACCAGGAGCAAGACTCGCTCTCCAACCATGAATGCCACATCACAAACCTTCCGATCTGCATAAGTCTTCTGTCTGGACTAGGCTGTGCGAAGTCTATCTCGAATCACCTTAACCTTTTCCAAGGCATCCTGAACCAAGTCCGTACCCAATAATCTGGCCTCGTCGGGCTTGAACCAACCCACTGGGGACCGAAATTGCCTACTATACAGAGCCTCAAATGGTGCCATCTGAATGCTGGACTGATAACTGTTATTGTAAGCAAACTCCGCAAGTGGCAAGAACTGGTCCGAAACATCCCCAAAATCTATCATACACGCACAGAGCATCTCCTCTAATATTTGAATAGTGCGTTCGGACTGCCCATCCGTCTGAGGGTGAAATGCTGTGCTCAACTCAACCCAAGTACCCAACTCATGCTATACAACTATCTAGAACCGTGATGTAAACTGCGTTCCCTGGTCAGAGATAATAGATACCGGTACGCTATGAAGCCTGACAATCTCACAGATGTAGATTCGAGCTAGCTGCTCGGAAGATTAGGTAGTCATCACAGGAATGAAATGAGCCGACTTGGTCATCCTATCCACAATCACCCAAACTGCATCAAGCCTTCGCTGCGTCTGTGGGAGTCCAACAACGAAATCCATAGTGATTCGCTCCCATTTTCATTCCAAAATCTCTAATTTCTGAAGTAACCCACCTGGTCGCTGATGCTCATACTTCATCTGCTGGGAATATAGGCACTGAGCGACATAGTCCACTATGTCCTTCTTCATTGTCCTCGACCAGTAATGCTGCCTCAGATCCTAATACATCTTCGCGGTACCCGAATGAATAGAGTATCGCGAACTGTGAGCCTTCTGAAGAATCAATTCACACAAAACATCTACATTGGGCACACATAGCCTGCCCTGCATCCTCAATGCACCATCATCTCCAATAGTGACCTCCTTAGCATCACCGTGCTGGACCGTGTCCTTAAGTACAAGAAGATGGTGGTCATCATATCGACGCTCCCTGATATGATTTTAAAGGGAATACCGAGAGACCACACAAGACAATATTCGACACGGCTCAGAAATATCCAATCTCACAAACTGGATGGATAAGGCCTGAACATCCAACTCCATGGGCCTCTCTGCTGCTGGAAGATATGCTAAGCTCCCCAAACTCTCTGCCCGACGACTCAAAGCATCGGCCACCACATTGGCCTTCACAGGGCGGTACAAAATAATGATATCATAATCCATAAGCAGCTCCAACCACCTCCTCTGACGCAAATTAAGATCCTTCTGCTTGAACAGATGCTGCAAACTCCGGTGATCAGTGTAAAGCTCGCAAGGAACACTGTACAAATAATGCTGCCAAATCTTCAAGGCATGGACAATAGCTGCTAACTCAAGGTCATGGACAAGATAGTTCTTTTCATGCACCTCCAGCTATCTAGATGCGTAGGCAATCACCCTACCGTCCTACATCAACACCGCGCCGAGACCAATCTGCGATGCATCACAATATACAGTATAAGACCCCGAACCTGTAGGCAATACCAATATTGGGGTTGTAGTCAAAACTGTCTTGAGCTTCTGAAAGCTCTCCTCACATTCTTCTGTCCACCTTAACAGAGCACCCTTCTTGGTCAGCCTTGTCATATGTGCTACAATAGATGAGAATCCCTCTACAAAGCGACGGTAATACCCCGCCAAACCAAGAAAACTCTGGATCTCTGTAGCCGAGGATGGTCTGGGCCAACTCTGCACTGCTTCAATCTTTTCTGGATCCACCCGGATCCCCTCACTTGATACTATATGACCTAAGAATGCTACTCAGTCTAGCCAAAACTCACACTTTGAAATTTTTTCATATAACTTCTTTTCTCTTAAGGTCTGAAGTGCGGTCCTCAATTGCTGCTCATGATCTTCCCGAGTTCGAGAGTAGACCAGAATGTCGTCAATAAACACAATGACGAATGAGTCAAGATAAGGATGGAACACACTATGCATCAAGTGCATAAAAGCTGCTGGGGCATTGGTCAGCCCAAAAGACATAACAAGAAACTCATAGTGACCATATCTAGTCCTCAAAGCAGTCTTCGGGATATCTGGCTCCCGAATCTTCAACTGATGATATCCTGAATGTAAGTGAATCTTGGAAAACACTTTGGCACTCTGTAATTGATCAAATATGTCATCAATACGAGGTAATGGATACATGTTCTTCACTGTGACTTTGTTTAACTGGCGGTAATCAATACACATCCGCATAGAACCATCCTTCATCTTCACAAATAAGACATGAGTACCCCAAGGTCACACACTGGGCTGAATGAAGCCCTTATCAAGCAATTCCTGTAACTGCTCCTTCAACTCCTTTAACTCAGGAGGAGCCATACGATATGGAGGAATAGAGATAGGCTGAGTGACCGTCAATAAATCAATGCAAAAATCAATAGCTCTATCGGGCGGCATGCCCGGAAGATCAGCTGGGAGCACATCTGGAAAGTCCCTCACTACTGGAACTGACTCAAATGAAGGGGTATCAATACTGCCATCTCTCACATAAGCTAGATACGCGTCACACCCCTTCTCAACCATTCGTTGAGCTTTAAGAAATTAAATGACTCTGCTAGGAGTATACTCTAAGGTACCTCTCCACTATAATCGCAGTAAACCTAGCATATCCAGCATCACGGTTTTAGTATGACAATCAAGAATAGCATAAAGGGGCGACAATGAGTCCATGCCCAAAATAATATCAAAGTCCACCATGCTGAGCAATAATAAATCGGCTCTTGTCTCAAAACCACTAAGAGCAATCAAACATGACCGATACACGCGGTCCACCACAAGAGAATCTCCCACAGGAGTAGACACATAAATAGGGGAACTCAAATAATCACGAGATATGCCCAAATACGGGGCAAAATAAGAGGACACATAGGAATATGTAGAGCCTGGGTCAAATAATACCGATGCATCTCTATGACAAATCGGGACAATATATGTAATGACAGAATCAGAAGTGACTGCCTCTGTACGAGTACGAAGGGCATAATATATGGCATGCCCTCCCCCTTTAGGGCGACCTCTACCTCTCTAACCTCCACCTCGGGCTGGCTGAGTAGGTGCGGTGGCAGTTGGTGCTGAGAAGTCTGTGGAGGTGCACCCCTCCTAAATCTGGGGCAATCCCTTACCATATGGCGACTGTCGCCACACTCAAAACAAGTTCTGGGAGGGCATGGCTATTGTGACTGGATCGGGCCAGGTCTATTGGACTGGACGCTAGGAACACCCCGTGCAAGAGGCACGCTAGATACAGGTGGTGCATAATAAGGCTTCTGGGGCCTAGGAGGAGCTGGAACACCACTGGCGGCTGGAAGAGCTGAATGAACGGGGCGACTCACATAACCCCTACCATGGCAAGTTGTTGGGACACAAGCTCCAGAATAATAACTAGTCTCTAGAGACCTCTTGACCTCCCTCTCCTCTTTATCCCAGGCAAGCATGCCCTTCAATATCCTGGCAATACTCACAACCCACTGATAAGAAATATCAATCTCCAACTCCCTGGCCATACTAATCCTGATGCTGGGGTGGAGTCCCTCAATAACCCGTCGAACCCTCTCTCAAACTGTGGCAACCAACGCCGGTGCATGTCGACCAAATCACTGAAGTGCACTGCATACTCTGACACAGTCATATCACACCCTGGCGCAGTTACTCAAACTCCACATGCCATGAGTCCCTGAGGCTCTGAGGGACATACTCTCCCAAACATATGTCCGAGAGTTGAGTCCATGTAAGTGAAGATGCCTCAGGCAAACTACTCAACTCATAGGCACGCCACCACTGATAGACTGCTCCTCTAAGCTGGAATGTAGTAAAAGAAACTCCGCTCGTCTCCACTACGCCCATAGTACGGAGAATACAATGACACTCATCCAGAAAGCCCCGAGCGTCATCTATATCCAATCTACTTAAGGTAGGTGGGTGGTACTTCTTATACCTCTCGAGTCTGAGCTGCTCCACCTCAGACGCGGCTACCCTAACCTTAGGCTGAGCTGGAGCTACCAGATGCATTGGTATAATCTCTGGAACCTGGTCGACCTGAACCCGCTACTCTGGAGTACTGGCGATGGGGGTCTGTGCTCTTCCCCTAGCTTGAGATGTGGCAGGGGAAAGTAGAATCAATACACCCTGAGATAAGGTGCTGAACATGCTTACAAACTGGGATAGAGTCTCCTGGAGGGCTGGTGCAGAACCAGGTACCTCAGGTGTCTGCCCTCCAGCTGGAGCTACTGGGGGCTCCTCTGTAGCATCTCATGTGGGTGCCCTGGCTTCACCACGTGGACGTCCTCGGCCTTTACCCTGGCCACTCATGGCTCTAGCAGGGGGCGCGGGTGCCTGGTCATCAGATCTGCTTATACGTGACCTCACCATCTGTGAGAGAATAGAATACAGAAGTATAGAATTTTTAAACTCAACAATTTTCGCACGACAAGGAATCAAAGTAGTGGAGTTTTTTCTAACAGTTCCATAGCCTCCCAAAGATAAGTACAAACGTCTTTGTACCGATCCGCGAGACTATAATAAACCGGCTTGCGACTCACGACACCTACGGACCTAGAGCTCTGATACCAACTTGTCACGACCCAATTTTCCCTCCATGTGACGCCGTGACGGCACCTAGTCTTTACAATTAGTTAAGCCTAACATTTTTGGGAATAATGAAATGAAAACATAAATTTAACCAACTATTCAAAAATACACAACAATCCCAAAACCCGGAACATCGTGAATCACAAACTATAGAAGGAAAATCTAGTGTCTCTATACATCAGAGTCCAATAAAAAAAATACAGAAGATAATGGACATGAGAAAGAGTAGATGGGGACTCCGAGGTCTGCGGACGCGACAGATATACCTTGAAGTCTCCAAAGCTGTCCCGGCTCACTGATAGTGCGGCTGATAAGGAGTACCTGGATCTGCACACAAAAATATATGTCCAGAGAGTAGCATGAGTACACCACAATCGGTACCTAGTAAGTGCCAAGCCTAACCTCGGTCGAGTTGTGACGAGGTCAGGTCAGGGCCCTACTGGTAAATATATAATAAAGCAAGATAGAGTGTAATACCGCAATAAAATGAAGGCTGAAATTTAACAACAACAAAATCATAGAAGGTAATAGCTCAGTACACAAAAACACAATAGGGGATCTCTCGAGATACCGTCTCGTAGTCCCAAATGTAAATGTGCAGTACAAGAGGATCTCCCGAAATACCGTTTCGTAGTCCTAAAGTAAATATGCAGTACATGGGGATCTCTCGGAATACCATTCCGTAGTCCCAAAGTAAATATGCAGTACAAGGGAAATTCCCGGAATACCAGTCCCAAAGTAAATATGCAGTACAGGAGGTTCTCCCGGAATACCGTTTCATAGTCCCAAAGTAAATGTGCATTGAAAACAATAGAATTCAATAGTTACATCACAAAATTCTACAGTTCAACCTAAGTACCAGTTAAGGAAAGACAGGTAAATTCACTAAACATGCTGCACATAGTTCAAGTAAACGGTTAAGGCGAGTAGGCATGTTATTCTAATCTAGCAGGATACTACACATGCTATTGAAACTCAAATAAGAAAGAAATCGGGTTATTACTTAGTAAAAATCGAGTTTTTACACAATTAGCCCATGTATGTATTAGTCACCTCATGTACGCGGCCCTCATATATCAAAAATAGTACAAATCTTACGGGGAGTTTCCCCCACACAAGGTTAGGCAAGCCACTTACCTCGAACCAAGCTCAATCAATCGGTAACAATGCATTTTCCACGAATATCCGACTCCGAATGGTCCAAATCTAGCCAAAACAATTACATATCATAAATACAACTATAATAGACTAATCTATATAATGAAACCAAACTTTTAATACAAATTCTGAAATTCACCCCAAAAGGTCGACCCGGGCCCACGTCACGGAATTGGGTAAAACGCACAAATTGCGAAAGCCCATTCACTCACGAGTCTAACCATATCAAACTTAAAAAAATCCGACACCAATTGGTCCTTCAAATCCACAAATCAAAGTTTCCAAATCCCTAGCCTTGAACTCCCAAATTCCACCTTAAATACACACTAAGTAGGTGGAAAATCAAATGGGGAAGCAAGATTATTGATAAAAAAATAAGCACAAGGGACTTACCTCAAGAAATCTTTCGCAAATGCTCTCAAACAATGCCCTAAACCGAGTTTGCAAAGTCCAAAATGACAAAAAATCGAAGCCCTTTGGTTTTAACCACTGCCCAGGTATTTCCACACCTACGGAGCCTGGGCTCGCACTTGCGGTTGCGCTTGTGCGGAACATGTGCGCATCTGCGCAAATCACTTTCCCCCCCTTATGCGTCCGCACCTGCGATAAAAGGGCCGCACCTGCGCATGTGCGCCTGTGGAAATTCTTTGCGCACCTACGATCCCAGCTCAGGTTGCCCAAATCATCTTCTGTGCCAATTTGCTCACACCTGCTGGCAGCCTTGCGCAAGTGCTATTACAGTAGAACCAGCACTAAAAAAATCTTCCAAGTCCAAAAATGATCTGATAACCATCCGAAACTCACCCGAGGCCCCCGGGGCCTCAACTAAACATACCAACAAGTTCTAAAACACCATACGAACTCAGTCAAATCCTCATACCATATCCAACAATGCTAAAATCACAAATCATCCTCCGATTCAAACTTAAAAAATTGAGACTTCCAAATTCGACAACCGATGGCGAAGCCAACCAAACCACGTCCGATTGACCCTAAATTTTGCACATAAGTCATATTCAACATTACGAACCTACTCCAATTTCCGAAATCGGAATCTGACCCTGATATCAAAAGTTCACTACCCTTAAAAATCTCCAAAAATTTGACTTTAGCCATTGCAAGCCTAAATAAGCTACGGACCTCCAAAACACAATCCGAACATGCCTCTAAACCAAAATCACCTAACGGAGCTAACAAAACCGACTGAATTCCATTATGGTGTTGTCTTCACACAGTTCCGATTACGGTCCAAGTCCTAAGGCTTAAACCTTCATTTTGGGACCAAGTGTTCCAAAACACTCCAAAACCAAAAACAAAACTTCCCGGCAAGTCACCTAAAAAGAAAAAGGTACTGGGGAAACAGTAAATAGGGGATCTGGGCTGTTACTCTCAAAACGACCGACCGGGTCATTATAGTAAGCAGTCAAAATCCCTACATATCAACTCCCCCAACCTTAAGTCTTTCTTGTCCTCAAGCAAATAAATTAGTTCCCACCTCCAAAGGTTAAGGGTCATTTCAGCGAGTCGAAGGTGAACCATCCACACATCAGTTGGGATTAACAATTACCCATACTATTTATGTATTATCAAGCAGGCGACAAGTTAAACAACTTATGCACATATCGTTCTAATGTGACATTTGATCTTCAAGAATTGATTTCGCTTATCAAGGACTCTTGTTCTATCATGTAGGTTATGGTGGACTACAAACTCTTCCTCCTCTAATTTGAATTTGCTTGGCTCACTTAAGAAATTTAGCACTCACTCCAAAGATTTATGAAAGGTTCACTCATCTCTCCAAAGAGAATGTCGCAAGTATGCCTTCAAGTACCATAGGCTTGCCCCTCGTGTAGATCCCCACTAATGTAAGCTCACTCGACTTGAAATCAAGTAGGACTTCATTTGGGATGTAATGAAGGCTTTTGGATTAGGGTTGGATACATTATGGGCGAGTGGTTACACCTTTCCTTAAGCACTCCATTCTTCATTTCTCGGCTCTCACTTTGACAATTCTTTGAGGCACTTTCTTTTTCTTAGGGGACTAGAGAGACTTAACATCACTCTTTCTCAATCATTGCATTCATTTTCTCCTTCTTTGATTTCTCCATGTTTGGGATCATTTCCTTTTTTTAATCCTTTCAACTCTTCTATTTGTTCACTTTTTTTTTCATTTTTCTGTTTGTTCTTTTTATTTTTCTTGATTTTCCTTCTCATCATTTCTTCTCTGTTTTTGTGCCTTAATACCTTTTTTAAGTTCCTCGTCTCTCCCTTAAACTTACGTTTTTAGCCACTTGTTTCACAAGAGTGTTAAGGAATGCTCGGGTGCCAATAGAGGGTCACAACAAAATGGGTAAAGGCTTGTAACATGGTTATCAATGAAGAGGCTAGAGGTTCAAAGAGGTTGACTAAGGATAAAGACATCGGTTGGCAATAGAGAACCCAAACGGGCCAAGGAGGGCCTACAATCACATTTCAATCCAAGCAAAACTGAGGATTCCGCCTTGAAACACATTCGGGGCAAGTTCTAGACCCTTCACATGGATACTTGGACTAACAACAATTTATCTCGCCCCGATGACGTCCAAATACACTACTAAAAAGTAAATGGACACGGTCTCATGCAATATAATTTATCCAACTATGAGTCGGGGTCGAATCCCATAGAGAACAACATGTAGGCGATTAGGTGTGTGAGAGAATTATCACTTATTATGCTAAGCAAAACACATAGAAATGTTTTTAGAAGATATTTATATCTAACAGCGATAATAGAAACTAACCTAGAAAGCAAGTAAAATGATCAATGGCTACAAGCATAGATGCATCAGGAATTACACTCAAGTAACGATCTAATGTATTTCACGATTTAAGAAATATGAGCGAGTTTATGTTAATTAGCCTCGGGTAATAATTCTATATTAGCTTATTCTGAAGACCAACAAGAATTTCTAATTGAATTATCCCTAAAACAATTAAGAGATTAAGCATACCCGAATATGACTACAAGTAGTTCAATCCTATCCCTAGGTAGAATCTATAAAATGAGGGTTAAAGCCACAAGTTCTAGTTAATTAATCTTTCCCAACCCCAAATTATCTTTCCCAAAATTGATTCGAAGTTAATGGGCGAGTACTGGGGTTAGTTAATCCATTTGGAAACATTAAAGAACAAGAATAATTGAAGAAACAATAACTCACTTCATAATAAATAAAAATCGTTCAATACATAAGCCCAACAAAATATTTAATCCACACTTTAAATATGAATATTTCCATAAACAAGATTCAAGTATTGGAACAAATACTACACACTTAAATATTCAATACAAAGCAAGGAAATGAAGAAATGAGCATAAATGAGTAAGAAATTCTCAACCAAAAGCTTCAGATCTTCAAGACCTAAGTGTGTGCAAGAACCCTAGCTCCAAATATTGTCTTCTCTAGTCTAGGAACTGAAAAATAAGCCAAAGATCTGCCAAAGATATTTTTCCAATAATCTAGGTCGTGTATTTGTGGGTTTGGAGTTGAGAAAATGTGAATTGTCATTCCTGTCCAGGTTTGAAGCCCATTGACCGCACCTGCGGAAGGATCCTCGGAGGCGCTGCTCCGCAGATGCGGATAGCCTATCGCTAAACCGGCCTTTGATGAGAAACACTGGCTCCACAAAAGCGGACTTTAAGTGCAGGTGGGCTACCGTAGAAGCGGTTCTTATTATGCAGATGTGATCCCAGGGAAGGCAGCTTAATTCCGCAAATGCGGACCATTTCCTCGCAGATGCGAGGTCACAAAAGCGGCCAGTGTTCCGCAGATGCGGAATCATTGAAGGAATTTGCACTTTTTAACTCTTTTTTGCTCAATTCACCTTCAATTGAATTCAACTCTCTTCACAACATCATTTACATGAAAATCTAGCAATGCACACCATGAATCACCTCATTTTGTAATTAAAGGGCACAAAAACTAAAGAAAAGAGACTAGAATAAATGGTAAAATCACCACTCATCAACACCCCGAACTTAAAGCTTTTGCTTGTCCTCAAGCAAATCAAAACCAAATATTGAATGAGGTTCTACCATTTAGGGCACAAGTAGCATCGCCATCATTCACAAATCGCATTCTCTAATTAAGCATCTTCCTATGGATTTGGTTGGTACTAGTAATTAGGCTCAAGCAGGTGGATCTTAACCATATAACTCCCTCATTTAAAACCAACTTCAAGAAATGCAAAGGAGTTAAAAAATAATCAAGTGACAACAAAAAGCCTCAAGAAGTGACTCAAAAGCACTAGTCTACTACATATGCTCAATTTACTCATTTCGGGATACATCAATGTCACAAATCCATCCTAATTCATGTGTCCTCACAAGAAAGAAAGTTCCAAAATTATCATATTTATAATAATAACACAAGGGACAAATGCACAAAGACACTCTCTCTCAACAAAGAATTTCAAGTGTTACAAAATATCATGCCATAAGCTTGCCCTTATTTTAATTCGCCGCCTATTCAAGAATATTCGGTTGGAGATCCCATAAGAACTTTTTAAGCTTGTAATGTAGGTTTAGGAAAGGGTCGGATAAGCATTTGGGATACAAGTGACTACACCCTCCGTGAACACTACTCACATTTGTCTTTCTTTTTGCACTTTACTTCTTTTTAAACCACATAGACCTTATTGACATCTAGTTACCAACATAGAACCACCTTAAAGTACCTCTCTAATTTTCTCAAGACTCCATTATATATAACTATTTTCTTTTGGAGTTTGAGTACTTTCATATAAATAACTTTGAGGTATATGTTACTACATTCAATGTACAACCTTACCAATTTCTAACTTGACACCAACACCCCCAACTTAGGCTTTTAGCCTCATTCTTAATATTCAAGGAGAGGCAGGTTCAAAAGAGGAAATTATTTCACAAAAGGGTAAACGTTTGTAATTAGGTGGCCAAAGAAAAGGTTAAAGGCTCAAATGGGGTAAACTACTGATAATATTTATGCAATAGTTGTCTTGAAAGGCTAAAGTGGCTTTTTCAAATATCACAAAGAATGCCTAAGGTCATCTCTCCAACCAAACATAATTGACATTAGAATTGCAAGACCAACATGGCAAGTTCTAGATGATAGAAGTAAACACAAGAATTATTTTTAACACAAACTAATACACATGGCACATGAACTAATCAAGACGGATGAATTTCACTTCTTAATAAGAACATTTAGAGTAATATCGTATCAACTAGTGGGCAAAGAGTCATCAAATAAACCAAAAAGTTATCACAAAAATTATTCTTCGCCATGTACTTACTTTTTTAATTTAAAACTAAAATTTGGAGGGGTGTTCTTAATTCACACTTTATATACAAGAGACTAATTTTATTAAAACCAAATAATCCAAAAGTTTTCATATAACAAAACAAGACTAATTCCCATAAGAAAGTCACCACACCATCCATCATAGGGAAAAGCCATCCGGTTCAACACACAAATATTCCTCGAGAAAGAACCGTAGCATATAGAAAACCCAAGAAAATACTACTAAAGAGATAAAAATAATATAAACAAAAAACTACTAAAGAAAATAAAATTAACACTAACGGAATAAAAATAAAATAACTAAAAACTACTAAAGAAAATAAAATAACAAAAGCAACTAATACTAAAGGAACAAAAATAACATAAACTAAAAACTACTAAAGAAAATAAATAAAGAAAGAAAAATAAAATAGAATAACAAAAGCGACTAATTCGCAAATATATCATTAATCACAAATTACGCTCGACGAGAGCACATGATAAGCAATGATAAAACAAGCCCGGAAAGGGCACACAATAGCCATACCAAAGCATAAGCCCGGCAAGGGCACAAATTAAGCATCAATGTACAAATAAAGTGTACTTCCTAAAGACACCCCAACTAAAAACATTGCAGTGTCCTCACTGCACAATATCAAAATAAAATAAGAGTAGTTAGAGGGTCTCCCTGAGGTCTGCATCAGACTAGCAGACTACGGGAGAAAGGCTAATCACTGTCGCGAAGAACTCTCGGCCTCATCATCATCAGTATGATCAACATCATCACCAGCAACACTCGATATGAAGGAATACTCTTCGCTATCATCGTCGTCCTCAATTGGTATCTTCCTGTTTGGCTGTCCCCATTTGAAGATGGCCTTGATGCCTCTCCATATCTTTATCATAAACATGCCTTTCTTCTTATTTCTCTCTTTCTCCTTTTTGAAGTCCGCCTACAGATTTACATGTGCCTTGGCCACGTTGCCATAGGCTAACTCAAGCCTGCCAACAGAAGCCGCTAACTTCTCGTGAGATTCTGCTTGATGTTTCTGGACCTCCATGTAGGTCTTCATTTCTTCCATGGTACAATATTCGGGCATAGGATGAGAGTGTGAAGGCCCACTAGGGAGTTGTGACACTATATCACAAATGGAGGAAAGCTGGGAATTTAGCATCCCAAATGGTCCCTCGGCCTGAGTAGCTTATGATGAGGACCCCTCACCTACAGTAATCTCCACCTTCCTCTTCTTGCTCTTTAGCACACTGCCTGCTCCTGTCACTCTCAATGGGTGAAGGGGTTTGTCTGCCGGTATGAAATGATCTCCATCACATTTCTCAACTTATGCACGCCGGCACAACTCTATAATCAGTGATGGAAATATCAATGACGTGCCACCTTGAAGCACATACTCCTTCAGCTCCCGAACAATGTAGTGACCGACATTCATAGGAATTCCATCAAAGATGCAAGCAATTATCAAGGCCCTGGTATATGGTACATTAGACACGTTCCCACAAGGAGACACTCTGCTCGCAATGATATAAAACCACATTTTTGCTTCGGCTGTGCAATCACCATATTTGATGCCTTTTTTCTTTGTAGCCCAAGTCACTCTATGACCTAAAGGATATAGCTTGGATACTAGCCAATCACCATTGTCACATGTATCTCCTTCTTGCACTAGCTCGAGCGGATAATTTGGGAGCCCATAGACATCATTTATCCCTTCAACTCCAAAACTCACAATCTTCCTCCTTATAGTGATTCCATGGTTTTGGAAATGTGTACGCCTTAAATTGGCATAAAATTCCCTAACCCATTGCTCTTTGGCTTTGCAAGGAGTGGGGATGAAGCAGGTCCAGCCTCTTGAAACTAGCCGGCCATGGAAACCCAGAAGAAGCTCGGCCACTTTGTCATCGGCAATTCCCTTCTCAATTTTGAGCTTCTTTGTGAGGAGATCATCGTAATAATGGGTTGGCACTAGGAAGACATGAATTTGTTAGCATCATAGTTCAAGTCCTCAACCACTTATTCAATTGCGTGATCAAGTAGAGCATTGTCGTTCAAGTTCTGGTCCATTTTAAATTCAAATTACCTTCCAAAATCAAGACACGATTAGTCGGGAATTAGAATCATGCTAAGGAATTCAAAACAATGCAATTAGGCCAAAATATAAAGTCGAATGAGCCCCGGAAGCTCCACTTGCGAAACTACTGGAATTTGCCAAGTCTGCCCAGTGTCCGCACCTGCGGAAAATCTATCGCGGGTGCGGACTCGCTTCTGCGGCATTTCTTTCGCATCTATAGAGTTGCCCATCTGACCAAAAATCGCACCCGCGGAAGTTTCAACGCAGGTGCGAGGCCGCATCTGCGACACTTCTCTCGCATCTGCGTGTTCATCAGAGGGTTCAAAAGCCTAGAAATGTGCGACTCTTTTCACCTATAAGCATGATTTTAGAACATAATTTATACTCAAGCATTCTAAATTAGTGCACTACATGAACCTATGACTATATTAAATCTGATTTTATGGTACTTAGCAAAAATTTTCTTTTGGACAATTCGTCAAACACATTGCAAGCAGTGAGAAACTATGCTTCTTTACACAAATTGGGTACTCAGATTTCCCCCAAAATTATTGTTCAATCAACAACAACACATACTAACAAACTCTCAACCAATTCCCTCACCCTAATATCAACCATAATCAAGAGTGGGAAAAGAAAAAGGGACTGTGGGGAAGAAACTGTGAAGAAGAAGAAGAAGAAAATTAAAAATAAGGCAGCTGAGAGTGTGAGTGGTGATGAGTACCTGATTGTCTTACGCAAAAGCAGTAGAAATCGAGAGCAATGGAGAATTTGAGTATGTGAAAGATGGAGGAGTTTGAGTTTGAGGGAAGAAAAGGTTAGAGTATACCTGATTAAATGAGGGCTTGGTTCATTAAACCTGCCCGATTTTTGCATTTGCAGCTATTGAAGCGCTTCTGCGAAGATGTTTCTGCGAGTGCTTTAATGCATCTGCGCATTTTGCACATCTGCGCCTGGATTTTCGCTTTTGAGTGAGCGCATCTACGTGATTGTGTCCGCAAGTGCGGTTGCACCGGACTCCAGCTGGACAGATCTGGGCGGCCACTATTTTGGCTTGTTCCAACACTTCAAATCCCTTAATTCAACTCCAAAAAATCTGAAACTTTGCAGATCTCAAAAATAACATAATAAACTATTCTAAAAAAGAAAATTTCAAAACGACCAAAAATTTGAAATCTATGGGTTGCCTCCCACCAAGCGCCGCATTTAATGTCGTGGGATAACGCAAATTAAATTTACCACTTTTTTCGCCACATGGACGATATGTATTGGGCACCTAACTTGGAATCAAGCTTGTGACCACGAGCGATGGGGGGGGGG